>JASDQU010737526.1:266772-278148 GCA_032191745.1 Picea mariana
ATCAACTGATATCAACCTGCACAAAAAAACAATGTCATGATATAAACTGAATCATCTGGACCATTCTTCCACTCACATCTGTGAGATCTGGAAGAGCATCTTCCCTTAGAAGGTAGAGCATCAATCATGAGCTACTGGACTATTCTTCTCAAGCATAAAAGAATAACTGTCATGACTTCTGAGCCTGGACCATTCACCTATCTGGGCCATTCCACCGACACTAAACAAAGTGCAACCTGGAGAGAATGAGTCTGCCCTAGGGAATGCATGTCCCTGATTGTTGAACCTAGACCATTCACCTATCTGGGCCATTCCTCCGGCACTAAACAAAGTGCAACCTGGAGAGAATGAATCTACCCTAGGGAATGACTATCTGGATCATTTCCTAAGGAAATGATTGTCCTGCACCAACTTCCAAAACAAACTAGTCTTCGAAACTGCTCACAATTGTGAACTTCGAAAGAATGACTGTTCGACGAGGCAGACCAGTCTTCTTGACCACTACTGAGAGTGACCATCAAGAAGAAAGACTGTTCTAGACCATTCCCCCACACTGGCCATACGGGAAATCACTGTCTATGGTACATCAACAATCCATCGAACCATTTTCATTACGAAAATGATTGTTCGATCTGGACCATTTTCCGAACTGGAAAATGCCTGTCCGTCAGAAATCTCAAACCACTTTCCGAACTGGAAAGGGAACTGCTCATCCTGGACCATTTTTCGAACTGAAAAATGACTACCCATAAATCAATAACACATTAGTGCTCCCTCCCAACCTGAGAGTCATTTCTTCCCTTTTCAATAAAGAAGTCGTCTCCACGAGCTCCAACTTGTTTATTGAGTATGCAAACTCTTTCATAGAGGCTTTACCAAAAAAATATCTGCTCATCTGTGGAGATATATTGGAGAACCACTTCTCTTTTTTGGACCTCATCACAAAGAATGTAATGCTTGATCTCAATGTACTTTGGTCTTTCTGGAACACTGGTTTTCTTTGAAGGATTCATATAGCTTTAATCAATATAGTATATCATAGTTGGATTCATCTCTTTTGTTTCCTGCTAGCTCATAACATCATAGCAAGGGTCAAACTGGAACATATCCAAGTGGTACTTCTTCTGCCATCATGAGAGTGTGTCATGGATTAACAATCCATCATCCTGAGCTTCTGAATAACCATTTTGATAGAGTATCTTTGTTATAGAAATTTTTCACCACGCTTCTGTTATGCATTGGAGGCTCTGCACCAAGTTGTTTGAATCCGTATAAAATCTTCTTCCATTTGCATACAAGACTCTCTTTGTGGTATACCTCAAAACCTTGAGGTTGCTCTACATACGCTTCTTGTTCAATTATTCTGAGAACATTCCTTACATTTATCTGATGTAAACTCTAACCCATGGATATTGCAAAAGATATAATGGCTCATGTAGAGGTATGTCTGGAACAAGCTATCATCATAGTCCTCTCCCTCCATCTGGGAGAACCTTTGGTTCTGAATATCACAATGCTTTCATTCATAAGTCTGCCATACACTGTTCTTCATCACAGCTTTCATTTCTTTTGCTTGATTGCTTCTAGAAGGTTCAGATCAAGCTGGTAGTCTTGTGATTCTCGATATAATGACTGTTCGTTCTGGCTTTTCTTTCTCTCTTGAAATCTTCATGTTTCTCTTTGGCTCTTGGGTTCATGGAGTTTTCTATAGATTCCATGCCTTGAAGATTCCAACTTCTTCCTTTCAAGACGTGGATGGACAACTAGGGATACTTTAAGGCTTCTTTTCGAAGAAGACTTCTTCTAAAGTCAAACTGAACACGTGTTGTTTTTCATGGTTGCTACCATTGATGGGAACATGGATAGATACTTCATCATCTTCAATGGATCATATTGTTTAGGATTAGCTCCCTCCTAATCCTTGCTTTATGCATGAATGCATTCTCTTCTTTTGAAATTATATAATCGACTCCCTGCATCTAACAGAGTCCACGCTTCCGTCTGCATCCTTATTGCCTTCTACAAAGTGTCATAAGTTTTTTTCCAATTTCCTCTTGATTGCTAATTTCTTTCTGTTTTTACTTCTTCAAGTTTGATTCTGATTTCGTCTTATCTTGCAGTTGTTACTTATGTTAATAGCTTCCACACGAATTGTTACCAGGGGTTGTTGATGCACTTCATCCTTTCATGTGTATTGTCTTACTTGCAGTCATCGTGATAGCAATCCTTATCTTGTTTTTCTTCCATAGGTATAGTTTCTATTTGAACATATTATCTTCTAAGAAATCGATATGTACAAAAACTATGTAAATATGGTATGTAGAAGAATTATGAAGAATATCGTTACCTTGTCTTAGAAGAAGAAGTATGTTTTGTCATGCTTGGTCTTCTTTGAGGGTTCCCTTTCTTCGACAACTGATGCTTCGTGTGTTTTGTTCCCTTCCTTTTCTTTAACTCGAGACAATGATTCTTGTAGTGACCATATTTTCGACAATTGAAGCATTGTATTTTTGACATATCTTTCTCTTGATTTGGTTTCTTCCTGGAGCCAAACTTCTTTTTATTCCTGAAATTCTTGAACCTTGCTGTGAAGGCTTGATCATCGTATTTCTTTTGGGGTTTCTCTTTTTCACTAATCCTTGATTCTTTTTGTGCACAGCAAGTCCAAAGTTCTTCAAATGTAGGATACTCCTTCTGTTAAGTACCTAAACCAGATCTCCAAATATACTTAAGAAATAACCAAGAATAAACCATAAACCATTCACCATAACAATGAACACAAGAAATATCCAAAACCCTTGAGGTAGGGTAACACCATATATTAATCATTATGGAAGGATAAAACTTCTCAAGCAATCTTTGCTTGTACAATCACAATATTCTTCACTATGTTTCATTACATTGCTTGCACTTCTTTATATAACTCTCCCTATCTCCTAGGAACATTCTAGAAAGC
Source organism: Picea mariana (assembly GCA_032191745.1). Classification (NCBI taxonomy): domain Eukaryota; kingdom Viridiplantae; phylum Streptophyta; class Pinopsida; order Pinales; family Pinaceae; genus Picea; species Picea mariana. The sequence goes on from JASDQU010737526.1 coordinate 269,729, forward strand.
CTTCTTACATTTATTACATGCAACTATCATAGTAGGCCTTTATTAATATAGTGGACCTAGTCAACCCTACATTAAATGACTACATTCTCATATATTATACGACTTCCACTAATAACACATAACTACATTCCCATTTGGTACCTCCCTAGGTACCCCATATTACCTCCCTAGGTATACTTTATTCCATCCCCTTCACATGTTTCGTCCTCGAAACATGAGAAGAAACCATACAATATGACCGGCTGAGTAATCTAGCCAACTGGCACTAGGTACGAATATCCATCCATCCCAATGGAAGTCGAACATGGTGTCTATCTGCTATCTTGCCACCCTGATTTTGCTTTGCATTATGTCGGGGTTGCCATGGGATTGTTTATGTAGCTTGAGCTCTTCTCGTAGTGTTGGTAGTCCTGCATGCACCTCTTGATTGGTTTCTTGTCTGGTGCCCTGCTGGTGCATAAATGTGTTTATGCACATGCCCTTGCCTTGATAACTGTTGTGTCTCTATATGATAGGGATGGCGATATACAACTGTAGGAATTTGTTCTTTTTTCTTCAAATCTGCAACACTTTATGCATTTGAGTCAATGACCTCCTTAGCTTCCTGATTATGTCCTTGTAGTTTTCCTTCATCTCCTTCTGTAGACTCTGCCTCTGATTCAACTTTTGACTCAACAATAACTTCTTTGCTAGTTTCCATGGGCCCATCTTTATTACCGAGAGACACATCCTACAATGTGATTTTCTTTTTCTTGTACCACAACTTCAAAAACTTCTTTTTCACATTAATATTAATGGTACCCACTGATTCTATCCTAGGATATCCCAAAACAATATCCACTTCATTCATATCCATAGCATAAAAATCTGAATGCAACACATATTTATCCATGGTAATCTTCAAATCTTTAAAAATTTGAACATTTTCACCCTCAACCTGTGTGCTTTGAATATTCTTTATTGGAACTTGCAATCTATTAACCAACTGAACATTGATAAAATTATGCATGCAACTAGGGTTAATAGAAACAATGATATTTTCTTTATGAATACAACCATGAACCTGTAATATAGATTTGTCACATGAAAATAAACTCTTGTTTCTCTCTGTATCCTTATTTTTTCCGTAAGACCACTTGTCTAACAATATTTTTTCAAATTCTCCATTGGAAAGTGTCATCATCTCCTTATAATCAAGCGATTTCCACCAAATGGCAATATCACTTTGCAATTTGAGATCTACCCAATGGGGCCAATTCTCTTCCCATGCTGACTTTATTTCTTTAATGAATGATTCAATACTAGAGCCATCACATTTCCTTGTAAAATACATCTTGCTATGAAAAACCCCCAAAAATAGAACAATAAGTTACGACAGAAAATCGCGGCTTTTTCCGGAAAAACCCTGAAATCCTGCTGAATTTAAAATGCTCATAACTTTACTTCCCGAACTTTGTTTCGACTGATTTTTTTTTTTGAAATTGGGTATTTTTCCGAGAGGAATTCAAATACCCAATTTGTTTATCAAAATTCAGCTCGTAAAGCTTCAGATTTGAACTTAAAGTGTGCCACCCTCTTTTTCTTCCCTAAAAAAAATTCTGCAAAAAGAGAAAACAAATATTCCCTTTGGCCAAGGAAAGTGCTCTGATACCAATTGTTAAGTACCAAAGACTGAATACAAAAGAACCACAATAGATATAAAAGAACAGTATGTAAAATCTCATGTATTACTATCAAACCCTTGAGGTAGGGCAACACCGTATATTAATCCTTATGGAAGGATAAAACTCCTCAAGCAATCCTTGCTTATACAATCACAATATTCTTCACTATGTTTCATTACATTGTTTACATTTCTTTATATAGCTCTCTCTATCTCCTAGGAACATTCTAGAGAGTCTTCTCACATTTATTACATTCAACTACCATAGTGGGTCTTTATTAATATAGTGGACCTAGTCAACCCTACATTAAATGACCACATTCTCATATATTATATGACTTCCACTAATAACACATAACTACATTCCCATTTGGTACCTCCCTAGGTACCTCATATTACCTCACTTTCCGGACTCCGTTTCGATTGATTTTTTTTTTGAAATTGGGTAAAATTGTGAGAGGAACTCATATCTGTAATTTATTTGGGCAAATTCGACCTTCAAATGCTATAGAAATAAAAAAAAATTGCGTCGCCGTCCACGGAAAAAACCCTGAAAATTTGCAGATTTTAAAACTTCAATATTTTGACTTCCCGGACTCCGTTTCGGACAATTTTTTTTTTTTAACTTTGGTGTTTTTCTGAGAGGAACTCAGATCTACAACCTGTTTCTGCAAATTTTTCACAGAAATATACTGAAAATTTTTGGAATGTCGCGGCCCTCTTTTTCTTCTCAGAAAAAAAAAAAAAAAATCTACAAAAATAAAAAATATTTGCCCACAATGTCTGCCAAGGAAAGTGCTCTGATACCACTTGTTAAGAACCAAATACTGAATACAAAAGCACCATAACAGATATACAAGAACAATATGCAAAATCTTCTTTATTACTATCAAACTCTTAGGGTAGGACAACACCATACAATAGATCCTATTATGGAATGAATCCTTTCATGTTCATTTGCCTCTTTGAGGGGGCATCCTCCTATTGAGCTACAACTCACAATACAATAATTATCTTCATATCTCATTACATTGTTTGAACCCCTTTATATAGTGCTACCATCACCCAAGAACATTCTAGAGGAATAATCTTCTAGAAGTAGAACCTTCTAAGAAGTTTTCTTACATTTATTATATCTAATTACCCATTTATTATATCTAACTACCATAGTGGACCTTATTTAATAATAAAGTGGACCTAGTCCACCTTACATTGAATGACCTCCACTATTATCACTATGGGCCCTCTGGGCCCCCCACTACCTATCTNTGAGCCCTCTGGGCCCCCCACTACCTATCTAGCTACCTTACATCTTCCTTGTGTTCATGCTTGCGGCAAATGCATCCCATGTCTTGGGAAGACCATTGAATACTATATTTACCAATTCCTTCTTTGAAATGATCTTTTCAATAGCTTGTGTAGTTGATCTCTTAACTAAGAGATTCTCACAAAGTATGATGTTATGCTGTCATCATTATTCATTTTCATGTCACAGGGCTCATTCTTTAGACTCATTATCTGTCCAATGTTTATGACTGAGGAGGTTTGTTAGGGCATCATACATCTTCTTAGATAAGTCAAGATGAGAGATGTAGGGTATCAGGTGGTCTTTTATAGAGTCCACTATGATAATCATGGCATTGATGTCATTGTCTTTGAACTTCTCCATAACTGCAATGTTCTGAGGTTCCTTCTCTTTTTCTTCTTCAAATTGTGGTTCCACGATCTTTCCTTTCACAATGTCCAACACTTTATTCTTGGCAAGGATGAGGTCAATCCTTGTCTTCCACGCTTTGAAGTTAGACGCCCCTTCTAACTTGTTTTCTGACTTCATAGAGTAAATCATAACTGCTTTGACTTGGTCAACCCTTGATTTTGACCAAAACTCAAACTTGACGTTTTAGCTTGCTGAGAGTACCAGGAGATGCACTAGGCTAGGGCGCACTAGTCTATCCGGAAATTAGGTCAATCTCTTCACTTAAGGTGCCTCAACGAGAGGGTTAGGGTTTCGTTGCTGTAGCAAAAACTGGTTGCAACTGCAACTGAGCAAATCCTCCCAATCTATCTTCCAGCGGTTAGACTGTCCGAAGATAGTGTGGGCTCATAACCTGTTAAAATATAATGGATATGCTCGTTTAACCATAGACAATATAGCAATATTGTCACCCAACCATAGGCCGAAACCACCCCCGAACACATTAACCTTGACAAAGAATGATTTCGGAAGCAAACCCTAGGCTTTATAGCCAAACAAAGGTGGCACACCTCTCTCCAAGGATAGTGCACCAAGCAAGAATAACAAAAGCTGATCATAGAGTCCAACCTAGAAAACTGAAAATGCAGATTGCAGAACTACCGGCAACAGCTGCTCCCAAGACTTGCGCACAAATTGGCCTACTGCAGTGCGCACTGGTGTACTTCAGTCTTCTGCAGTTCTGAGAAAGCTGGCCAAAATGAAGACTGACCTTCTATATTTATACTGTTTCTGCTAGACTGCCTAGGCCGACTTCTCATTCTGGGTGCTAATTACTTAGTATATAACATTTCCTTTAGTCGACTTCTTCTCTTGGAGGCTAATAACCTAATACAAATCATTTTCTTGAGTCGACTTGTCTTCTAGGGTTCTTAATCAATTATTTAGGGTTTCTTTTTGCTTCCCGGAATATTCTATTCTTGTCAGGTTTACACGTGGAGATAAATACCTCCCGCAGTTACCATAATATCAACAACTATATTGTTACTAATCCCTGATGATAGGTGAAGAGTTCATCTGAAATGCATCTGATTAAAATTATTCACACAATTACAACCCAAAAAAGCATCGATGATATTGATAGTCTTTTTCTGTCTTTGTACATTTTGCAACAAGAGGACAACACCACATTCTTACTGGATGCCCTCTAAAAAGAGTTCTCTGCACCTAAGTTCAAACTTGTAACTGCAGAGAAATATAGCGAGCAGGCAACATAGCTACAGTGCTGAAGTAACAAACGAATGGCCTATTATAGAAGAAGACCAGGAAAGCTCTCCAAACCGTCACTAGTCTCCAGCCCTGCTGATAGCATCGTGTATAATGCTTTTGCATCAGAACAGAAACTCTAATTTCAGTTTTCTAACCTAAAACAGAGACAGTGCTGAAGTAACAAACGAATGGCCTATTATAGAAGAAGACCAGGAAAGCTCTCCAAACCGTCACTAGTCTCCAGCCCTGCTGATAGCATCGTGTATAATGCTTTTGCATCAGAACAGAAACTCTAATTTCAGTTTTCTAACCTAAAACAGAGTATTCAGGAGAAAGGAAAATATAGAGGACACCCGTATAACAAGCTGTAGGAAAACCATCTAAGAATCCCTCTCTCGAAAATCTCTCCCAGTACAACCAGTGCTATCGAAGACCAGCATATCCAGTGAAAAACAGATGGTAGGTGAGTTCCCCATTCCCATCCTGACCACCTGCTGCTTTTTCTTATCCTTCCTGTTTTTCAGATTGTTTACAACGCCCTTCTTGAAAACCAGAACATAAATTAAAATTTAAAACTCACTCATCGATAGAAGGCCCAATTAAAATTTCCTCAATCAAAGATCCAACTCCCAACAATGGTATTCTCAAAATAGGTCGCTGTAATTAGGGAAGGATAACATACTAACGTTGCCCGCAACCAAAATAACCAAAGCATTAAGATTTTCCAATAAGAAGACTTTCACCTCAATAGATTATCATACTCTTGAAGTAGGGCCATGAGAAGCTTCTCCAACACAACTAATTGCTGTTTATGCACTATAGCACCGGGAGATGAAACCTTCTAGGAAACCAAATGTGAGAAGGCCAAGGAAATGATTAATTTGCATAGTCTGTGACTCTGTAGCAATGACAAGATAGAAATAAGTGCCTTTTGCTTGTGGATCACTCAGCATCACCAATAATCCCCACAAGAGCATAAACCATCCTTGAAATGATGAAAGCGATTTGCATCCCTTACAACAATTTCCCGTTCAACAATCTTGGAAATGTGCTTGGTGACAGTGTGGCAGTCACCGCACACACGAAGATTCTTGAAAATTCGGATACATGTGCCGGGTGGTGTGGCAATAAGTCCAAATGCAATGGCCAGCTTTTCACTATGGTGACATAGAAATTGTTCTTTCTGCTCCTCCTCCACATCGTGCAACACAAAGTTTGTATCTGGCACATAACCTAGCTCCTTCATTTGCAGAGTTAATCCATCCAACTTTGCATAGATCTCTTCTGTCAATGGGTGTGACCTGTCCCTAACAAAAAACATATGCACTCTGTTCTTTATCTCAATCCAGCTGCATCCTGCCTCTTTGGTTAACTGTCTGTCTTTCATCATTTTTCTTACTTTTGCGACAGCATCCCACTGGCCAGCTTCAGCATACATATTTGATAGCAGCACGTACGTGGCAGGTTCTTGAGGTTCCAACTCGAGCAGGCATTCTGCTGCACGTTTTCCTAGATCTATATTAGCGTGGATTCTGCAAGCCCCAAGCAATGTTCGCCACACCAGAGCACCAGGTTTGAATGGCATTTCATTGATAACAGCTTCCGCCTCGTCCAGATGCCCAGCACGACCTAGAAGGTCAACCATGCAGGCATAATGCTCTAAACTTGGCAATATTCCATGTTCATGACTCATGGAAGCAAAGTACCGATGGCCTTCATCCACCAATCCTACATGGCTGCATGCAGAGAGAACACCGATGAACGTAATGTGGTTTGGCTTCACACCTAGCCTGCGCATTTGTTCAAAAAGATTAAGGGCCTCTTTTGCATACCCATGTTGGGCATGTCCTGTAATAATCGCAGTCCATGAGATGACATTTAGTTCAAGTATTTTGTCAAAAACTTTACGTGCATCCACTATACTCCCACATCTAGCATACATGGTAATGAGGGCATTTTCCACAGATATGTCTGACTGAAATCCAGTTTTCAGGATAATGGTGTGGACCTGCATGCCCTGGTCTAGGGATGTTATACCTGCACATGCACTCAGAACACTAGCAAAGGTGAACGCATCAATCTTCACACCCTCCATTTGTGTTTGGCAAAACAATTTGTAGGCTACCTCACCATACCCATTCTGGGCATATCCTGCAATTATTGCATTCCATGAAACCACATTTCGTTCTAATATTTCATCAAATGCCTTACAAGCATCCTCTATGGTTCCACATCGGGCATACATTGTAACAATGGAATTGGCAACACATAAATTTGTTTCAAGACCAGTTTTGACAATGTGGGCATGGATCTGCTTACCCTGTTCCAGATCAGCCATGCTGGCACATGCCTTGAGGACACTGGCAAAGGTGAAACTGTTTGGCTTCACACCAGCCCATTTCATTTTGACAAAAAGATTGATAGCCTCCTGAACATGCCCTGAACTCTGGGAGTAACCTACTATTAATGTAGTCCATGTTACCACATTTTGCTGCGGCATTCTGTCAAACACCTTGCGTGCATCTACCATACAATCTACCTGCGAACACTTAACATACATGTCAACAAGCGCACTTCCCACACAAACATCTGACTCAATTCCAATCTTGATTGCTTCGGCATGGACCTGCTCCCCTTCATCCAAGGCTTCTAGGTTAGCGCATGCACAAAGGACACTAGCTAAGCTAAACCGGTCAGACTTTACACATGCCAGTTGCATCTCCTGAAATAGTTTAAGGGCCTCCTCACTATCCTCACTCTGCGCATACCTTGTAATCATTCCAGTCCATGAAACCGCATTCCGTTCAGGCATATTATCAAACACTCTGCGTGCATCCACAATATTTCCCCACTTTGCATGCATATCCACAAGAGCACTCGCGACATGAACATCGGATAGATATCCAGTTTTAACAACGTGGGCATATACCTGCTTGCCCTGGTCCATATATTCAGGACTAGTGCATGCCTTGAGAACACTGCCGAATGTAAATTGATTCGGTTGGATACCTACCCTTTGCATTTCACAAAAAAGTTTCAAAGCGCGATCACCCTGACCATTCTGGGCATAACATGAAATCATTGCAGTCCATGATACAACCTCTATTTCCGACATTTTGTCGAAAACTTGGCAGGCATCAGCTACACTCCCACACTTGGCATACATGTTAATAAGACTACTCACTAGGGCTTTGTCTGGTTCGATTCCAAACTTTATCATATGGGCATGAACACTCCTACCTTCTGTAAGGTTTTTCATGTTGACACAGTCCTTCAAAAGAAGCACATAGGTTTTGGCGTACGCCCTAAGATCATTTCGGTCCATATGATGCGAATTATGCACAGCTTCCGTTAATCTGTCTTCTTTGCACAGTGTTCCCAAATCCTTACTAAGCCCTAAAAAATTCTCGGTTACCCCAATCCTATCAGAAAACTTTGCCTGACCTGAAAGCTGAAAGCTCCGAACCTGAACACAATGTGGGTGTCTGACAATTGTACTTGTAGGCTTGGCTGACAACGATTGTTCATAACTGATGGAGTTTCTGCCAAAACATGTCTGCAGAGCAAATAAAAAAATTAAACAGAATACACAGAAACCCAATTGAATTTTGAAGTTTCTATGGCCGCCCAGATGCAGGAAATGCAATGCATGACAGTACATTATGGGGATAAAGCGTTTGAAATACTTTAGCATTAAGGAAGTTACTTTGTGAAACAAAGGAACAGAAATTGGATTGTTCGGTTCCACTTCATTCCTGTGCAATGTAGAAATAGGCACGGAGAGCACTGAATTTG
>JASDQU010737527.1:0-19816 GCA_032191745.1 Picea mariana
CCATCTGTTGAGCATTTCAGATCGGCATCTTCATTGTAGCAGGTTTCTCTATTTTATGAATAAAGAAGAATTGAGATGTTTTGGCTTGTCTATCTTATTGCATATGGTTGAGGTATGTTCCATGGTTATCTCTTTCTGTTATTTGTTGCATACACACATATAAACACATCTAAAAAGTAGCTCAGCAAAGTGTTTGACGAACTACCTCACTCAAAAAAAGTTTTGAAAAGACACCAAAATAGTGATGATCCTTGCATAATGGCTTGGGATCATTACATGGATCCTCACTAGAGAAGGAGACTCTGCCTTGAAGCTTCCAAGTATATCATTTTAGGAGATTTTTTTTAGGAGGTTTGTTGATGTTTTGTTACTTCTATGTGTAAATGATGTGGAAGTACACAAATTGCTACACGAAATCCATGGATCATCAACCTCTTTCATTCACATCGATGGCCATTTTTCTGCTAAGGCTACTGCTTTTAAGATCATAATAAATGGTTACTACTGGCCTTTGATATTCCATGATTCATATAAATTTGCAAGATCCTGTGATAAATGCCAAAAATTTGCTGGGAAGAAACATCTTTCTTCCATGCCTTTACAACCTGTCCTCTTGGATTTCCCTTTATCTAAATGGGGTCTATATTTTATTGGTATTATCAATCCTCCATCTTCTGGAGGGCATATCTTTATTTTGATAGCCAATAATTACTTTACTAAGTGGACCGAGGTTGTCCCTCTTAGACACACACAAGATGAGAAAGTAATTTCTTTCCTAGAATCTAATATCTTTTTTAGATTCGACATCCCATTAGAGATCATTACGAACAATGGCTTGGCCTTCATTTCTACAAAATTCACCCAATATTTAGCTAAATTAGGTGCCAAACATTTCACTTCATCTTCTTATTACCCTCAAGGAAATGGGAAACCATATTCCACTAACAATAATCTGGTTAGGATCATAAAGAGAATCATAGAAGACAAGCCTCGCCAGTGGCACACACTTCTCACTTATGCTCTATGGGAAACTGTACAACCACTAAAGAAAGTACATGATTTACTCCCTTTTAGCTCACATATGGCCAAGAGGTTATTCTACCTATTGAAATAGAGCTTTCCTCCTAATGAATGATGTTATAGACTGAAGAATTAAATTCTTCTAATGTTCCCCAAAGGATAAATGCATTGTTAGCCCTCTAAGAAGAAAGAAACTTTTCCTTGGAGAACCTAAAAAGAAGGCATCGAATGGTGAAAAAATATTTTAACAAATGAGAAATTTTTGTTGAATTCAAGATTGACGACAAAGTCCTACTATGGGACTCAACCCATGCTGAAAGAGATAGACATTCTAAATTCCATAAATTATGGATAGGTCCTTTCAAAATCGATTTTATCATCTACACAAATTCTTACCTTCTTAAGGACATGAAGGAGTGATTGTTTTTTTACAGTACTAATGGTTCCCACTTGAAACATTATGTGGAATCAACTTGATCATTGGTCCTTTGTGTAAACATGACTGTTGTATATAATCTTTTACTTTGTTTTTACTTTGGTTTGTTGAGTTTTAATTTCCGTTGTTTGTTTCGTATAATCATCAGAAATAAAGTCTGGATCAATTTTTCCATAACAATGTCATTCTATAAATATTGTTGATCGATGAAAATAAGACACGCATAGCTGTCACGATGTCCTCTTTTGAGACATCACTGGAATAGCTTTTTGGCTTTCAATATTGTTGTAGTACAGTTGGTTTTGTTTTCTTCCATCCATCTTGAGATTCAAGAGCATATTAGAAGCAGTCTCCTTGAAATTCTTAAAAGCATTATCAATTATGAATCTTATTCGATTGTAATGCATATAGGACCAACTCCCCTCATATATCTCACTTTCCATAAGTTATCCCTGGAAGTCTCGTCTCATTATTTCCTTTAAACCATATTTTTTCCCCTTGTTGCATAACTATTATTTTCAGTAGTTTTTAATCATCTACTTTTATCATTCTGCAAAACCAAACATTCTAAGTTCTAAATATGTTGAGAATAGATTTCCCTGTGGAGTCGTCAATTTGTTGGCACCCAAAAGCGCAACATGGAATCCCTGCCTGCAAATGGGTTGCAATATATTATTACTTATATATATTTAATAATAAACTAAATAGGTGGGCCCCCCTTATGATTAATAATGATGAAAGACACTTCTTTGATTTGCACTCATGACTACCTTGCAAAAAAGGATTCTACAGTTTGAGAATAAACACAGAAATTCAAGCCAATTTCCATGTGAAATGGATGAATGATGAGTGTGCTAGCAATTTAATTTGAAATTATAGAAAGGAGGAAAATGTTTGTTGTGATAAGTATCTTAGTTTATTCTTGCTACACATATATTTTGGCATGTTGTTCAAACTTCAAGCATGAGCCACATCGCAAGTTATGTTGTGTTTCACTTATGGTATACTTGTATATGTTATGGAAAATTGATATGTTATGTGCAATTATAATCCTTCACTAGCAAGGAATGTGGGACATGATTGTTTTGGTGCTAAAGAATGGTTATATGAGGTCAATTAAATTTGGCAAATGGAAATAATATGTTGGGAGGGAATTTGATACGTATGGTTAACTATGTGCTTTGTGAAAATGTTATGGTGGTTTGGGTGTGTTCCATACTTCACAGTGGTGGGTGACAATTAATGTGGGAAACTATGTGCAATTATTTCACGTCGTTCTTACCCTACCTCGGGCTCGCCACCTTCACTTTTTTGCGCTTGTGTTGGTTGCTTTGGCTAGTGTTGCCTCTGTTTTTCTCGGCCCTTGAAGGAATAGTGGTGCTTGTTGGATTTCTGGCATTTTCCTCACACGTATGTTGATTCTTACCTCTCCATTCATGAACTATAGCTCTACTTTGAATAGAATCATGATGTTGTCTCTTAGATTTGCTAATAGAGTGTATTTTCTTTCTGAAGATTATAATGGATGTATGTGGGTATTACGATTGCGCAAATTATATTTAAATGGGTTTTCTTCCTATTGGCGTTTAAACGTTTCAGGTTGGGAATTATGTTCGGAATTCCATTATGTTTGAAATATGTGTTGTGTTGCACCCAGAATGAATGTTGCTTATTTTGTTATGACTTTGGGCAAAGAATTATGGTAAATACTTTTGGTTTCGCTCATCTCTGGTGAATAAAATTTGAAGGGTTTTCTCTCTGAAATAAAAGAACAGTTGGGTTTTTAGTGATTATTGCATAATGCCATACCCTTTAACCAATCCTTGGAAGACTTGCAGCTCTTTCGAGTTAGCATTTTGTTGTTTGTGAATATATGTGAGACATGTGCATTTTCCTTGCAGCTACCATGGGAAGCCTGTGCAAAGTTTGTTATGGAAATAAATGGTCGCTTTGTTTTGCAAACCCCTTATTGGTAGTTCGCCCTTATGTTTTCCCAGACCTCGTTTTTTTTTTATATATGGAAATTATTAAATTTGAACTCTGGCCTTGATGTTTGTTATGTTGATAACCCGACAATAGAAAGGATTGGTTATAAATAGGAAGTCTTGGCTCGTTTGTTATATATCTATGAGGGTTTGGTCGATTTTGAAGTTATATGGTTTGGGAAAAAATATAATTACCAGTTTCACATGGGGTTCTGAACCCAGTTTGTTTATGCAGCAAGTATTGGGGTTGTGATATAAGTGTTGTATAGTGAACGGTCGATGGCTTTATGTTTGTTTTCTCAGCCTCCCTTGATGGCTTGAGGTAATCTAGTATTAACTATTTCAAACAACTTTGTAAATAGTATCTTATGCAACGTTCTGCTAATAGACATATATATATATATTAAAAAAAAAAAGAGGAAATGAAAATTCTAAAGTTTGATAGTCTTGACATTTTCATTGGGTTTTATATTAAGCACTATGAAAAATGTTGTATCTTGGATTTGAATTGTTAATAGAGGGACGTTTTTGGCAAATGATGTCAATGTCAATTTTTCAATAAATGGTATTTCATGTAATAGAGTAGTAATCGTCTCATTCTCATTCATTATCTCACTTTATGCTCATTACATGCCCATCATCTTCCCAAATACATTTAAAAACATCCCATGTTCTATTACTATGAATTTCATAAAAAAAAAAAGAGAGAAAGGATCAACAGGAAAGGAAAGGGACTAGATGATGACTGGTGTTGGAAGTTTGGATATGGATACATTTTTTTTTTTTTGTCAATAAGTTACCCATGCATTTTATTGAACAGTATTCGTTGGTTGCTTCCCGTCCATGCTACCATTTTTTGCTCATTAAAAATCCCCCCATCTTCCCAATATCCCTATCACTCCTTGTTTAAATGGAAATTGGTTATTGAGTTTAAAAGTATGATGGATGGATGGATTGCATGTGCTTCTTTTGTGAATGATAGAGCCAACTTTTTCATTTTATTTAGGTAGGGTGTTGATGCATGGATTGTTAAGAGTTTTCATAACATGATTGGAATATTTCTTCAGGATGAGTTTCTTTAGCAGAGGCAGCAATGGCAGAGGTGTTAATAGAGGCAAAGGAAATAATTGGAAAAGAGGCCATAAAAGGCCACGATTTTTTATACATTTTGATGTTGATCCGCAAGAATTAAATCAGCTTTTCCAAGCTGGACACGTCATCAGTGAAGTCCACCCACAAGGTTCCCATCAATTGAAGGCTATTGCACAGGATAAATCAGAAATGGTATCTAAAGAGGGCAGCAGTGAAAAGAGGCAAAATGTCTCTCACAACAAATATGGTTTTTAATGTTGATTAATGTTATTTTCTTTTGAGGACAATCTTTTTATTTGATATGACAATATTTTGGACAACAAATACATATTTAGACAGTTTTGGACATCATGAATATAAGGTTATTTTTGGACATAATCATGTTCTATTTTGTTGATATTAAAATATTTGATTAATTAATATGAGGATGAGAGTTACAAGGCGGATATTTGAAATAAATATTTGGGGTATTATATTTCATGTTTTGATGATTATTAAAGAAATGAAAATTGGCGTGACAAGGGGTCCCACCTATTTAGTTATTATTTAAATAGACCCTTATCTATATATTTATTATTATTTATTTGTCTCAACTAATTAGTTAAGTTAATTAAGCTTAACAAAAGAAAGGTAGTTGAACTACCATAACTTATTGAGGAAGAATAAAAGCTCAATCAAATGAAGAGACAAGGAGTAAGAGAGAATAGAAGGATAACTTCTTCTATAAGGTTTGTTCTATACTTGTGAGATACTTCCATTCTTCATTCATTATGAGTTTTGCTAGAAGGCTTAGCCATCTTGATGACAACAAGGTCTTAGTGAAGGCAGCAGGATTCAAAACTCAATCATATGTTTTAGTAGCTTGTCTTTAAAGGTGTATGATTTATCTTTGGCAAGTTGTGTGTTCTTGTTTGTCTATGAATTAAATTGCATGACTAAGAATATTTTGCAGAGTCAAGCGACAACATTTTGTGGCAAGCTAATCCAGATCTTTATCTTCAATTTTCTTTTGTTGTCAGAGTTTGTTCGTATGGTGCCCATCAGAGGCTTATAAATCGGACTTTGGTCCCTAACCTCGCAGGGGTTTATAAAGAGAATTCAAATTTGTATCTTAGAATGAAATCAATATAAAATCCATATTTATGATTTCAGTCTCACATGTCTATTTTGATGATTGGTTCAGATTTTTCTTTTATCCTTGTCTCTTATCCATGCACATATTCATGTAATTTTTGCTTAGTTTATTCATTTTTCACAGTTACATATAATATATATAAAATCAGTCTTGGTCCTTCATACTTAATACCTATGGATTAAGTGATTGTTTCTTTTATTTTAAGGCTATAAACCTCAGGTAGCATTCCCAACTATCTTGACTTGGCCCAACAAGATCTGAAAATGCTTAAGGTTCCTCCTACCTTTTCCTCAACACTAGTATCCCATGTGGTCATTGTTGAGGCTATGTCCAGTGGGGTCATGTGCTTTCTAGTGGCATATAGCCTCAATCACATACATAAGAATATATACTACCTAAGTTGTAGTTTAACCTCTTAACCAAGAGGTATTTTCTCTCTAAGTATTTTTTCTTTCATTTTTGGTTTCTTAGTGTGTTTGGTTTTTGTAATTTTGGTATCAGAGCCACAAAGAAGGGGAGTCAAAGTGGGTGAAGGCCTAGAGATTGTGTAGATCATTGATAAACTAAGGAACTCCTTTTCAATACACACAAAAAAATTAAAAGGGATTTCAAAGAAAGAAAGCTAAGTATAATTTATTTTTGGGTTTGAAAGCCAAGTTTATCATTTGAAAAAAATAAATTAATAAATTAAAATAAAAATTAATTAATTAATTAAAAAATAATAACAAATTTTTTTTGGTAAGTTCATATTTTTGTTAAAAATAAAGACTTACAATCATGAAAGTTGAGTAACCAAAATTTTTCTCGGAAAATTTTAGTACCTTGAAACAACCTATGTTAACCATTTTTTAGTACATGGGTTTGGATCAACGTGTGTTGAGAAAAGAAACATGACCAACAATAGTTGGAAATGGTCAAACCAAGTTTGATGAGAAAAATAAATAAGTGGTGATACCAATAAATCTTTCAAACATCGATGAAATTCTTCCCAAAGTGTGGATAGGAGGTGTTGTTATATTTATTTTGAAGCGACTAAAGGATTTAAATGAAACTTCAAATAAATCCAGGGCCTTCTTCCTTGAAAATTCATTGTTTTCAATCAAAATGGATGAAATTTTACAAGATCGTTTGTTGAAGACATAAGATCTTAGAGAATAGTTTAATGTCATTGGGTGGGAAATTGGAGAAGAAGACATGGTGGTGTTACACATTATTTTGTTCACCCTAGTGATCCATTGACAACATGTGTTCATGTTCCCATGAAAAGATAAAAAGAGTTTTTCTCCATGAGGAAAGTGATTCGCTTTCTCTTCTCAAAAACCCTATTAAAGAAGGTTGTCGCACCCTACAAAATGCATGGGGTGTGACAATCCCTGATCGTCGCATCCTACTCTAGAGATGGACTGCAACGTCTCTGTAGGTTGCACTATACCTAGGGTGAAATGATGCCAAAAGCTAAGGAAAAGTCAAACTTCACGAAAGTTCTAGAAGGGATCTTCTAGAAGATGAAGTGGCCTCCGAACGATTTGTATCTTACTCGCTTATCGGATTTGGTGGGATCACCCGAATCTCCTCAACCTTCTCTCTTTCACATTATATAAAGATGGATCTCTCATGGAAAAGGATAAGGTTGAATAGGATAAGATTTGTATGGAGAGTTTCTACTTCTTCTTGGGAGTTTTGTCTTAGTTCTACAAGATACATGGTGGATCTTCTTCATTCAAAGGCTTTTGAGAAAGTGCATGTGTTGGAGAAAAGGGCCATCGAAAGGGGACCTTGTGACATCAAGGCTTTGGTTATAATCTCCACTTTCATTTTAATATGATACAATGATATGTTTCTTTCCCATAAAACTAGTCTTGTTTTATTGTATGATTCCTTGATCACATACATAGGTTCTTGTTGAGTATATTATATTTATTTCACTTTGGTTGGCTTGTGTTCCCTTGCAGGTTCAATATCTTTGGAGCTTTGGAACAAAGCTAAGATGGCAATGGCAAGAGGAAAAGACATCTAAACGGTATGTTGTCTCTCTCTTGTTAACTAGTAAACTCAATAGCTAGAGCTTAGGAAAAGCATCATATTCTGTTATGTTTTGTTCTAGTTCCGAGTGGATCTAGGGAGATCTATTTATGACCACATTTACCAATTAATCCAATAACAAAATTAGTGACCATACTGGGGATTCAACTTCCTTTTTGGTTTTTTGCTTCTTGTTTTCTTTTAGCCTACATTCTTCTAATTGAATTCATTCTCTGATTATGTGGGTGATCCATTTGGACTCCCTAGGTCTAAAAGTTCAGTTAGATTTTTGTATTTCTTCCATTTTTTCCTCATTTACATAGATCGTCGCACTGTACCATATTGGCATCCTGCAATGACCTTAATATGTCGCACCCTGTTTGTCCAATCCAGTGCGACAGCGTCGCACTGTGCTCAATTGGTAGCCTGCGACGACCTTAGCACGTTGCACTGTGTCCACAACCAACCTGCGACGATTCCTGTAGGATTTGTTGGAGTGAGCCAATTTATCTTCTGTTTTTTCACCCACTTTTTCCTTAATGGACTAGGGTGAACTTATGATGCCAGTGTTTGATTGATTCATGAGTTTACAACTTGCTTTTGATTGGTTTTCAATGATTGAAAGTCTTTCTTCATGATTTTGCAAGTTTTTTGCTTTTGATCTTTGTCACAAGGATATAATCTCGGGATCTTGATCTGAGTGCTTGTTCGATAAAGGGTATTTGGTTTATTTGAGGTTTTGGATTGATTTCACTTACCAGATTGTTTGTTGATTGAGAAACACTTTTTGTTTGCATGTGACAAAATGTTTTCTTATCTTTTTCATTTTTGTCTATATTACGAGTTTGATTTGGGAATTGTGTTGAGAATGTTTTGATTTTCTTGGATTACATTTTCCTTTCATCATTGCAATCTTGATTTGATTTGGAAAAGGAAGAATTGAATTCATTTACTCTTTTTAGTAATCTTTCACAAGGAAATTTTATGTTTGAAATATTTGTTAAAGTAGAAGAGTTGGAAAATTTTGTAGTTCATGACTATTTGGCATTTAGTTCATTCGAAATTAAGAAATTGCAATTCGTAGTTTTTTGTACTTCAAAAGAAATACCTTCTCCCTATTGTAATTAGAGTTCATTGAATTGAAATATTGTACATTCATCTCTTCTTACATTTTATTGGTCAAGGTCACAACATCATCAGTTTCATTTCCATCTCCCTTTTGAGTAAACAACGGCTTTAAAATACATCGTAACTTTAAAATTTATTAGCCTTTTATTTTCTAGGAATTCTTTTCACCGACATTATCTAGGATGACACTTTGGAATAGGTTGTAAGGCACACTCTCCAAAGCATTAAAACATACAATAGTATCTTGTGATAGGGAGAGTTGAAATCCTGGGGAGCCCTTCTAACACAAGAGTCAATCACGAGGTCTCTTTAGGACTGGCAGAGTTACTCACCTTGCTTTGTTGGTCTTGGTGTAGAGATTGCACATATTATTTAGGGTCACTTGAAGGTATACCCACGATTATATGTGGGAGCCTCTCGATTTGATTTTGGGCTAGATACCCTGCCTTTGCACATGGATCAGACTGTCGACTATTTCCCCGGGCATCATTGTTGTAGTTGGTAACCTTAGTATCCTATCTCTTTAGGGTCTTTACACGAGGTGACTGTGGAGGGGCAAGTCTTCATGGTACCTGGAATCGACGTTGGCCAAACTCACTCGGGCTCCTTGGAGGGTATACCCATGATTATGTGTGGGAGCTTGCACCAGGGTGTAAGTCCATTAAGCAAGTTGTCAATGAAACTTTTCCACCCACTTTATCCCAGCCCCTTCTTGTCTTGATTCCACGATGTTGGATGTCATCACCAACTAGTGACTTCAGGATAAGAAGGTTTGTTTGCTTGCTTTGATTTCTAGATTTTATTAGTGAGTGTTGTTTGTTTCTCTAGTTGGCCATAAAAAAATTTCATTCTTTACTTGGTTAAGCCAACATCGGCCTTCTCCATTCACGTAGGATGTAAGGGCTACCCCCGGAAGATCCGGAAGGTTACCTCCCTTTGCTTCCTAATTCACCAAAAGGCTCTCCTGAGCGAGTAGTCAATAATGAAGTAGCTTCTAAAGTTGGAAGTTCACACTCTTTAGAGCAATTCATAATTGTTTCAGATTCTTTAGAGGTTTTTAGACTTCCCTCGAATATGTTATTGAGTTTTAGACGAGATCCACATTTACTCCAGATAAACTCATCGGGAGAAATTGTTGTTTTTGAGAATACGGAAGTACCTACTGGACCTAACATAGGATCTGGAGTAGACGATCCACTTTTTCAAAGTGAATCATTTACAACCCCGACTCACATTGCCAAAATATTTAATCCTAGCTCTGCCCCTTCTACAGTACGTGATCTTTATGGTAAACTAAGAGCGAGTCTTGATCAACCTATGGCATCGCAAGTGCTTGAGACGTATGTTACAAATACAGTACCTTTATATCACTTTACTGGCACAACTAGTATTGTCACCACAGTTTCAAACCAGTTGTTGGTTGGTTCTCACTCAATTCTTCCTCTCCAGATGGCCCATTCTATTATGGTCCCACAGACTACCAAGGTTTCTACCGGAAATGTTGTTATCACTCAAGATCCTATTGGAACACCACTTCCTCTTAGACCAAATCCATCACTTCCCCATGGGTATAACACTTTGAATACTTCCATTGATACCCCTACCCAGAATCCATTCGGAGGGTCTGGAAATTTTTTTCCTCTTGGGTATAATGTTTCTAGTCAATTTGTTCCTACACCTGCCCAGGTTCTCTCCAAAGGTCCTTATGTTCCTCCTCCACCTTTGTTAGGGGGATCTAATCATCCTGGCCCTAGTGGCCCCAATCCAGTTGGAGGCATTGGTCATTCTATCACTTCTAGTTTTCAGATTCTTGTTGGAGGTCAACCTCAAGTTGGGGGGAAACCTCAATTTGGGGGACAACCTCAACTTGGGGGGCAACCTCAAGTTGGAGGCCATAACCTAGTTTATGGAAAAAATATACCTGCATTATAATCTCAACCTTGGAATCTTCCTTTCCAAGGGAATCAACAACCGTCTGGGGGACAACATCCTCAAGTCAATTCTTTTTTTCTCCCTAATCTCAGTCAACCGTACCTAGGTTCTATGAATCCTACCCGGGGAAAAAAATTTCAATCCAATGTTCCTTTCCAAGGGAACATACCTAATCTTCCTCAAAACCCTCCATAACCGAATCTATTAGGACTGTATAATTATCTACAAACTTATTATGGTCCTACTAGTATACCTACAAGACTTCCTCCTCAAAACTACTAGTTTCCTCAAGTGAACAGAGAGTTGTCTTTTCTAGCCACTTCAAATTTACCGAATTTGTCTAGGATTTTGAATGATCCTATTTTACATTCTCCTTATTGGCCCATCATACTGGCAAAGTTACCATCTAACATTACTAATTTTTACAGTCGATTAGGAGAAGACCCAAATAACCATGTCATGACTTTCCATCTTTGGTGTTCGTCCAACTCGTTGATGGATGACTTCATAAGATTGCAACTTTTCCAATGAACTCTCATGGGTTTGGCAGCAAAATGGTACATTGACTTACCCTGAGGATTATTTAATGACTTCAATACCCTATCCATGGCCTTTTTAACACATTACAAGTTTCCAATTCGATACAAGACAGGAACCGAAATTTTGAGTTCTTTTAAACGATCTTCTTCCACTCATATTTCTAATCACATCCATGAGTGGAGGAGGAGAAGACGCTTAATCAAAATTCCTCTTCTTGATCAACTATTGGCTGAGTGGTTTACCAAATCATTCATTGGGCCTATCACCGTGATGTTTCCATGGGTGGTGTCGTCACTGAAGAGCGGGCGATTAGTCATGCTCAGTAACTAGATCTTATTTATTCGCAAACGAGCACACTTTAAAACTTGATCTCTGATGCTCCTCGTCCTTCCACGAATCCTACCCCAACCCCTCCAACAGATTCTCATGTTATTGATGGTGTGATTGGCACATTTCATGCTAAGACTCAATCTGCACATGCCAATCATACCAATCCTAATTATACCACTTCTAGTGTACAAAATGCTCCTACTCCTACTCCTTCTACCAGTAAAACTTCTGAAGTTAACTCAGTACAATCCACACCTACCGGTAAAAACCAAAATAAAAAGAAAGGGGAGGGTAAGAATAAGGAGGACAAAAATAACAATCAACAATCTGACAAGGCTAAAACACAACCCGCTGATGAGAAAGATAAATGCAAACCTCGTTACCCTTGTCTTATTTGTGGTGACGACCATTATATGAAATATTGTCCACAACGCGCTGAGGTTACTAAGTTCCTCCAAGGGATCAGGAAGCCTTATACACATGTCGTCTTGTCACAATCGTTTCCTTTTTAGCAGCAGGCCCAATTGATCATTCATGACCAACCATCTACTTCTACCTCATCTTATGTCCTTATGTGTACTGGTGACTCTAGAAAGAATGAAGTTGCAGTCGCAACTCGAGCCAAAGATTATTCTCCATTGAAGGAGAAAGTTAATGATATACCACCTTTTTTGGTTTAACTTCCTCCCCCAACTTCACCTCCAAACGGTCCTCTTCATCTTGAACAAATTCTTCGTCCTCCTCCCAAGGGCATTGTTCGAAATTCCTCGTTTAATCCTCATGCACGTGTTGCCCAAAACTACAATATTGTAGAAGACCTTGTGAAAGCACCCTCTGCAATGTCGACTCTCGAAATCCTTCAAAGTTTCCCTACTCAACGGAAGGCGTTGTTAAAGGCTATTGGTGGAATTGATCCTATCGATACCAATTTGATAATCTTTGAATTGGAAGAGCATATTCTGAGGATTTCTCTTCAGTTGGTGTTTCACATCCAAGTTGTTGTAGAAAATAAGAATATTTGTAGAACCGTTATTGATGAAGGATCCTCAACTTGCGTTATGTCTATTACTTGTTGGAAATCCATTGGCTCTCTTGCCCTTACCGAGTCGCACAATACACTTAAGGCCTTCAATGTTATAGGTTTTAAACCTTATGTTGTTCTTCCTTCATTGTCTATTATGTTAGAAGGTAAATCGGTCAATGTAGAGGTTGAGGTCTTCGATGCACCTCTTGATTATAATCTTCTACTTGGTCGTAGTTGGATTGATTCCATGCATGAAGTTGTGTCTACCATTTTCCGTGTGATACGTTTCTCGCACCAAGGAAAGGCCATTACTATTGATCAACTAGCCTTCTTTAATTTTAATGCCCATACTAGCAACATCCCTTTTATCTCAATGACACCCTCCGGTTATGAGAATGTCGACATGGGTCTTTTAAAAGATTCAACTTTGATGGGTACATTTCCAATCCCACCATCTAATATACCTCCTCCTTTTGTCGCTTTGATTAACATGATCTCCACCATTGTTCGTGAAACCCCTGAGTCATATGACCCATGCATAGTACCTAGCCCTAGTGATTCTCTTCATTATGGTGACAACATGCCTCTAATTCTAGTAGAATCCGCTTATCAAGCTATTCAATCAGCAACTCCCTCTCCTCCTTCTCTCTGTGATGCATCTCCTAATCTGTTCCACGTGATATTTCCTACTAATAAGATGATCATTTCAGTCATGTCTATGGAAGATACTCCATGGGATGATGGGCATCATCGCTCTATTCTCTTCCTAGAACATGATACCATAGAGAGTTACCAACGGATTTCGACTCCGTCAACCGTTGTTGTTATTTCTTCAGTTCCTGAATCAACACACGATGTTTTGTATGAAGGGAAATTGAGCAACATTTCACCTACCATTCCTCTTGACATATCGATTAAACCCGGAGTCATGGAAAATGTTCATATCATTGCCTCATGTTCTACTGATGATGTATGCACTTATAAATTCCTTTTTCAAGAATTATGTGACGTTTTTTCCTAAAGTTGTGAAGAAATGTCAGGTATTGATCCCGATATCGTTGTGCATGAGATTAATACATATTCAGATGCTAAACCTGTTCAGCAAATACTTTGCCCAGTCCATCCACATAAAGCTGCTACTATCAATATTGAATATGAAAAACTTCTTAAAGTTGGCTTTGTCTATCCTATGGATTTGACTGATTGGGTATATAATCTTGTTCCGGTAAATAAGAAATAAGGTACGATTTGTGTTTGTGTAGATTATAGGGATATAAATAAATCTTGTCCTAAGGAAAATTATCCAACCCCTTTTGTTGACCAGATCGTTGACGACTGTGCCAAGAGTGAAATCTTCTCCTTGATGGACGGTTTATCTAGCTATAATCAAATCAATATTTTACCAGTATATCAA
Source organism: Picea mariana (assembly GCA_032191745.1). Classification (NCBI taxonomy): domain Eukaryota; kingdom Viridiplantae; phylum Streptophyta; class Pinopsida; order Pinales; family Pinaceae; genus Picea; species Picea mariana. The sequence goes on from JASDQU010737527.1 coordinate 14,059, forward strand.
CAAAAGAATTCTTTCATTTGTCCTTGGGGAACCTTCACCTACCGAAAATTACCCTTGGGTCTCAAAAATGATGGTGTGACCTTTCAACGTGCGTTGTCTTACATTTTTCATGACATTAAGCACATTGTACAACCATATATCGACAATATACCGACGCATTACATGCGTTGTTAATATCACTCAACACATTTAAGGGGCATTTTTGTACGCTGTCGTTATTATCTCATACGTTTGAATCCACACAAATGTGTTTTTTGTGTGGAATCTGACCGACTTCTTGGTTTCATTGTGTCTATACATGGGATTTGGGTAGACCCCTTGAAGGTTGAGGTTATTCTTAATCTACCTCCTCCTTCCATGCTACGCCAACTCCAAAGTTTGCAAGGGAAGGCAAACTTTTTACGTCAATTCATTCCCAATTAGGTTGAATTAATGAAAGGATTCACTCGGCTACTCAAGAAAGGTTACGATTTTGTATGGGACGATACTGCAAACAAATATTTTGAGGCTTTGAAACTTGCCTTAACCCATACACTATTATTGTTTCCTCCTGACTATAGCCGGGATTATTTCATGTACTTAGCTACTTAGGACTCTACCATTGCTATGGTTTTAGTCCAAGAGGATGATTCACATAACGAACATGTGATATACTATTTGATTCGGAGTCTCACGACTACTTAAACCAAATACCTACATGTGGATAAATTGGCCTTGGCAGTTGTTCAAGTTGTTCAACGTTTTTTGTCACTACATCTTATTATGCAGAACCACAGTTATTTACGATTGCAACCCCATGCAACATATCCTTACTCGAAAATTGTTGGGGGGGAAAGTATTCCAAATGGATAGTTATTCTCCAGGAGTTCGACTTGGATTTTGAATGCCCCAAGTCAAAGAAGTCTTTGGTTTTTTCCGAATTGATATGTGACCGTCCCTCTACTGAGACAAAATGTGGTAGAGTATTCCTTACCTAACAAATCCCTCTTTCTGATCAGTTTTGATGACATATGGTACAGATATATCATCATATATCTACAGACTCAAACTTTCTGGCCTGATCTTTCTAGTACAGTTCGTCGTCGTATATAGTATCAATCCCTTCAATACATTATCATCGGTAATACCCTTTACCATCGTGGTATTGATTCCATATTTCGACGATGTCTCACTCACGATGAAGATGAGAAAGCTTTGAATGATTGTCACTCAGGAGCATGTGACAGTCATATGTCTGGGTATGCCACTGACCAAAAGATCTTGCGAGCTAGTTATATTTGGCTTTCATTGTTTAAGGATTGCATTATTGTCGTCCAAAAATGCCATGCTTGCCAAACATATAACAATAAAATCCGGTCTCACCCTGCTCCTCTTCACATTGTAGTTTATATTGGTCTGTTTTCTAAATGGGGCATTGACTTCATGACATGTAACCCTCACTCGGCCGGGGGCATGGATACATTATTATAGTTGTGGATTATTTCACTAAATGGGTCGAGGCGATGCCTACATTTAATAATATCGGTAAAAATGTAGCTTTATTCATATTCAATCATATCATTACTAGATTTGGTGTCCCTCAAGCCATCGTTACCGATCACAATAGTCATTTTCAAAATTTTATAATGTCTGAACTTACTGAAAAGTTGGGCCTTCGCGATGAAAACTCAACACCCTATTATCCATGGGCCAATGGCCAAGTTGAAGCAATTAACAAAGCTCTCAGTACTATGCTTCAATGGATGGTAGGAATTCATAATTCAAATTGGCACACAATGTTGTTCTCAACATTATGGGCCTATTGGACATCCATCAAGTCTGCCACAATATTCACACCTTTCCAGCTAGTCTATGGTATCGAAGCAATTTTGTCGATTGAATGTGAGATGTCATCTTTGAAACTAGTCGTCGAACTTCTCCCTAACACCTCTACTAAAGAGGAATGTCTGTTGTATTTGATGTAATTAGATGAAACTCGTCATTATGTTGCCTTAGTTATTGAAACTCAAAAGAAATGTGTCAAAGCCCAATATAAAAATCATATCAAGCCACGTGTTTTTTTTGAAAGTGATCTAGTTCTTCTTTACGAGCAAGATCGTGATTTTCTAGGGATCCGTAAATTTGAGCCCATGTTGTGGGGTCCTTATATTGTGAAATGAGTGTTGGAGAAAGGATATTATGAGCTAGAAGATTATGATGGAATCTCTTTGAGTGAACCCAGAAATGAGCTTTACTTGAAGAAGTACTATGCTTGAGTCATTTTTGCATGAGTGTTGTGTATTTTTAGTGTATAATACTCTTGCGTGCTTTTTCGTTGTTTAGTTCCACCTTTCAACTGTTTACCTTGCATTGTTCTTGGTTTCCAGAAGTCAGTGTCTTCACTACCCTACATTAGCTTCGTTGATGGTGCTAGTCGCAGTACTCAAAACTTAACATTTGTTGCTTGGGCAATCTATGCACCTATGGATGAATTGATCGCTCTACGTGGTGTATGCCTTGGTCGTGCAACCAACAATATTGTAGAATATAGTGCATTCATCGAATTATTGACCAACATTGTTTCACTTGGAATATGCCATCTTGTTGTACCACTAGATTCACAGTTAATGGTACTACAGTAGAGTACGTTTATTCTATCTAGAGTCCTACTTTGTTAAGGGTATATTTATGAATTCGCCTCTTGAAACGTCATTTCGATTACATTGAATATCAACACATTCCTAGATGTCTAAATACATTATCAGATGTGTTGACGATAAAAAACGCAATGAGGATTTCGCCCACAAAGTATTGCTAAAGCCTATTAATTAGAAACTAATGATATATATAATACTAGTAGGTGGGACCCCCTTGTGGATTGGAGGATCAGAGATAGTCTGGTTACACATTTTATGATGTTGTTCGATGATGCTTACAGGGTTCTTCATGATTGATGGTGAAATGTTGGTTCTATTTGCAACAAATGGCAGATGGATGATGCATTTTATGTGTTGGTTTTGTTTCTATAAAATCTCAATTCCACGTCATAATGGCGTATATTCATTGTTGCCACATTGTTATTAGCGCAAAGATTTGTCACATGTTACACCTACACAAAACACATGTTAGTCATGACAAAAGATAAAATAAATATGAAAAAATCCAAGGAAAATAAACTAAGCTATCCTATACTATACTATGTTATGCTACATTATATGCAAATGAAATTTAAAGGATTATGGTTAGTCCTAGCTAACAAAGTTAGTGGTTATTTGATGTATTGAGTTATATGAAGGCACATTCGATATGCACTATGGTATGTTTGGCAATGATTAATGTGATATAGGGTGGTGCATTTGGTAAGTAATGGATGTTGGTTTCGATGCATGGATTAATTGAATGGATTAATGAAGATTTGGCTGGCGTGTACTAAGTAATTGAATGAGTGGAGGATGGAAGTGACATGCATTTACTGCACATCACTCCATACCTCTCCCACTAGTTGTCACCCTAGCTTGGCTATTGTTCAATTGTTGTTTGTTGTGGTTAAGCTCCGATTTTCAAGCAAGGGAAGAACTACTCGACCAAACTCGTGTTTTTAAGGCTTTTTGGTTACAGGTATGTCTTTTTTGCCATCCATGAACCCACTCTAGTTATGAAATAGATATTGTCTTAGTGATATATGGGTCTGTGATTTTCTTATGACTGACAACTTGTGATATTTCTCTGGAATGGTTTTTGTGTGGTTTTCGTTGCAAATGGAAAATGATGGTTGAAGTCACAATGTCATTGATTATTTTGAGTGGCAGAAGCCATGAAGGCTCTCTATCGTCCTTATGGGTTTTTGTTGGAGGGTTTATTCGGTCCATACTTGTCGGATGTCTCCACACAGTTCTTGTCACCATGCCCAGTCATATTTGCGGTTATGTGGTTGTTGGGGTTGATTTCGAACCACCTTGTGTCACTGCATATCGTTTCGCCTGGGTATGGGCTCATTTATACTATCGGTGTCTATGTAGTTGGTTATGATGGTTATTGTTCCAAGAGACTTGATTTGAGGTCGATTGATTTTTCATGGATCTATTTTACATTAGCATTACTTGGATTGATTAGGGAAAATCGTGAGCATTGTGCAGGCATGTTCTCAGTGTTATTTATTGGCCTGTGAGGAACCTCTGCTCCTTTGTTCATAGTCTCTCCTTCTTGGTGAACTGTCACGTGGTATTGCAAAGCTATTGGTGTGTCCACTGTATTGTCTCAAAAGTTTCTCACCTGTTGTTGGTGGTCGATTCCAGTCTCCCTATGTTGGTTCCACAGAGCAAACCCTTGATTATTCAAGCCCAATTTTGAAAAATGAACCAGTTATTTTCGATCAGGTATATTGTTGATTGTTGTGGAGTAGCGTCGATAGTGGTTTGATTATGGGCTCGTCTCTGTTGATCAAGTTGATTACACAGTTGAAGTCTGAAATGATTTTTGGGGTATAATCATTGTATTCATTTATCGTGACAGTTGATTCGATGGCTCAGCATGGTTTTAATTGATTGATTTGAGAAATGGAATCGGGCATACAGTCACTGCCTCCTTGTGTTGTATTGATAACTCAAACATTGTTTATGGTTTGATTGGGAATATGTTTCCTTGTGTTATGCGTTGAGCTGTATGTTTTCTACATCATATTATGAATTTAAATGACGGTTGTTGTTACTGTGTGTTTAAATTGCTCGAACGGGATCATTGCAATTTAAAGAATTGATATTTGTGACCTAGTTTCCTTATGTGTATGTTTTATGGATATCGTGCATCATATCAATGATTACACCATCAGAGATGGGAACGGGTTCTATAACAGTATGGTCTTATTGCAATTTAAATGTTAAATTGTTTAGAGGAAAGGAATCGGGCACGATTGTAAAAGAACTTGTGTCTGTGTTTGATTTAAAGGTTTAATTTATGATGATGGTTGATGGTTTGGATGTTGAACAGAGTCGATACAAATGGTTGTGTGTTCATTGGGATTGTTTAAATGTTTAAAAGAAGAAGTGAGAGGACACAAAAAATTTATACAGGTTGTTGAAAGAAATATTATTTTGGGTATGATGACACTGTGATTAATTGAAAGTGTTAAGAATTTAAATGTGAACAGTGAGAAAGTTTAACACTCAGTAATGGTTAAATTACACAATGATTGTTTAATTGATCACATAAATTGTTTGTTTAGTGTTGAAATGTTTGCATTAAACATAGAATTGTTTTATGGATTACTTAATTAATTTTATGAACAGTATACACTCTTTTTCCCTACCATTATTTCACTTTTCGTTAATTACAATCCCCTTGCCTTCCCATATTCATTACTCACTCCTTGTTCCTAAAATTTAATTAGAGTTAAGAGGAGCTTTGTATTGTGATAGTTTAAGATCACATGGATGGATTATAGTGATATGTTCTTTGGTTTACATTTATGTTAATTGTTTGTTGTCTATAACATCCCGCTCTGGCGTACTTACAAAACTTATTCTTTGAGGACACTTGCTCACAAGTGATCTGGACTTTTCTGATATTAATACATTTATGCTTGATTATGATGCGTTCTGATAGACGACATGATGTTTTACTACTTGATGTAGACAGGTGCTATTGACTCAGTCTTATTGAGTGTGCAGGGTTTTTGACCTGGAGGATGCCTAGGCATCGACGAAACCCTTGGACTCCGGATTGAGTCAGGGAGTGTGATATTGAGTTGATTTATTTACCATGATATTTATTGATTTGATGA
>JASDQU010737527.1:19916-31045 GCA_032191745.1 Picea mariana
GTTGGAGTGGTAGCTCAGTTGTGGAGGCGAGCTGAGACGCTAGTCTATCTCTGGTTCTTGTGTGGCCCCTTTGCGGCTCGGGGGGCTAAGGGGGAAGCAGAGTACCCCTAGCGTTTGGCTGGGAGGTACCGATGAGCTTTCTACGGTCGGTGAGCGGGACGCGGCACGGAGCGTGGGACGTCTTCCAACGTGAGCGTAAGGCAACGGTATGATTTTAATTGTGAAGTAGAAGGCATTTTTATATTCGGCAATTTACAGTTATTGATGGTGATATTGTGAGATTGATTCGGCAGTTTGCCTTTATATCCCTGTACTGGAAGGGAATTTACTGTGTGCGTCTTCTGTTGGGGGATTTGGGCATTTTTGGTAATTGTCATTGGGCGTTTTTGCCTCTGTTATAATGGGCGTTGGCAACTGTTCTATTGGGGCGTGTTGATATGAGTTATTCAGGCGTAAATGTCCTGCATTTTTTTGATACATTGGGGCGTTTGAATGGCATGCAGGGTAAAGGTTAGGCATTTTTAAAACACTGCATTTTATTTGTTGGCCTGCGTTTAATGACATGCAAAACTAATGCATTCTGAACGCAGTATAAATCCCGTTACATTTCATTTTAATTAGTGGGGTCTGCATGTACCGGTGAATGCAATTCTGATTGCAAATCGGCATACCATTCTGACCTGCGTTATATTCAATTTATGTATTGGGTCAGCGTTTTCTAGTGGTCTGTGTCTTGTTGCCATTTTGGGCGTATTTTTTTTTGCATTCATTGCTTTTGTGTTGGCGTAGAAGGATCTGCGTTGACCATGTTTTTCTCGTTTGATTGGGGCATTCGCCACTGTGTTTTGGGGCAGTCAAGAGCTGCGTTCTAATTGACCAATGCCATCCTCTTGCAAACCAAACGCATTCCCTTCTCTTTACCTCCCAATTTAGTTACGGTAAGTCTGTGTTTAAATGTTATGCTGTGCTGTTGTAATGTTCGGCGTTGATCTGCATTCACTGTTTATTGGACTGTGTTTTTAATAGAATAATGGTCTGCGTTCTCTTTCGGACTGAGGCTCCACACATTTGCGTTTTCGTATGGGGTCTACTTTTCCTTCTGCATGGCTTACTACCTTGGGTTGAGTCTGCGTTTTTCCTTCATGACTGGCTCTATTCCCATGCGTACACCTGTCAATATTGAATCCAGTTGTCCGAATTATGGTTTACCTCTAATTTCCGGAATGACTACGCATGCCCAAACTCTGACAGCCACCTATAATCTTGTTAACCAAACCCACCGTTGTTTCCTGTTGATTTGCAGAGTTCTTACCTGTTGCAACTGCCTTATACCTCATAATTTAAATGTTTTCTTTTGGGTATGGAATGAATAAACGAGATTTTGTTCTATTGGGGATTCGCTTTAACTTCGGTCATTGTGATTTATACATGCTTTAACGGGATTGACCAATGCCATCCAAATTATATATATAATTACTATGTTATTTATACATCGTGATTTAAATGTGTTGGTTTTAATTATTGGCTTTTAAAAACAGAGATATTGGGTACCAGGTTCGTATTAATATTGTGTATTTACACTCGGTCATTTAATCTATCGTTGATGTCGTCTAATCACGCTGCAGTTATGTGTCATCTTGTTATTTTTAGAAATCTGACGTCATTCATATTTAAGAGGTTATTTTATATGTTGACCTGAAGGTTGGTATTTTTAGAGATGATGTGATCGTCAATATGATGATTTTGTTTATTTAAAAACATGATGTTATTCATAATTATGATGTTATTTATATATTGGAGTTATGGTTATAAGTATTATACCCCTGGGGTTATTCAAATTGATTTCACCGGTAGTATGAGGTAACTCCATATATTGACATCATTAATCGATGGAAATCTTAGTTATTGTAAATTGTAAGGTGGATAGTTGTCATTGTCATTTTAAACTTTAACATATTATAAGATTGCCCTTTTAAAACTATGGTATATAATGTACTTTCAATTGATTATTCTTACTCATGATGCTATTCCATATAGTTACCTCCTTAATTAATTGCTATTTTAATTATTGTTATTTAAAAATTGATAGTGGTCACATCTAATCATGCCCTTTTTACTTTTGTCATTAAATTTTATTATTTTAGATTGTCATTTTAATTTATGATGTATATTGTTTGTTTTCCAATGGATATTACCTATAAGTATGATGTCATTTTAGTGCATTACTATTGGACCTTAGTGAATGATTGTATCTTGTAAGGTCGTTATGAATGTAGGGGTAGTAGCATAAGAGGTATGATAATTGTAAAATCATGGTCCAGAGTTGACATGAATGATAGACGGTCAATGTCTCATGACAAAGTTATTAGAACCTTTAAATTTTTTTGTTAATTATGTGTCTTGGAGGTCCTAACCTTGCAGGGTAGGACAGGCGGGTGGTCCGTTTTTACTTTTGTCATGGTTGCGTCTTGTCGGTTGTCCAAGGCGTCGCACAGTTAGGTGTGTTGTTACTTCTACACGCGCGCACACCCCTTAAACACAAAAAAAAAATTGCACATGTTATCGGAGTTGATGTCTTAACGAGGAAGGTCGTTACAATTCCTAAGGGCTTGACTCCTCTAGAAAGTTCATTTTCATCGAGTTATGTAGGCAATAAAGAGAAACGTAAAGAAGAGGAGTGAAAAAGGAAGGTGGGTGAAACCATCTCCTTGAACATTGGAACACCCAAAGCTCCGAAGAACGTTAAAATAGGTGTCAAATGTTTAGATGAAGAGAAAATGAAGTTTGTCAAGAAACTTGGTGAATTTCAAGATGTTTTTGCTTGGTCTTATGAGGATCTTCATGGTTTTGATCCTAGTCTTATACAACATGCCATCCCCATCAAGGAAGGCATAAAACCAATTAGGAAAAAACAAAGACCTATCAACCCTGCGCTAGAAGCAACTATTCGAAAGGAGTTGAAAAAACTCTTGAAGGCTGGAATCATCTTTCCAATCAAGTATTCTGAATGGGTTTCAAATTTGGTTCCTGTTCAGAAAACAACCAGCCAAATCAAATTATGCGTTGATTTTCACGCATTAAATCGATCTAGTATAAAAGATCATTTTTCTCTCCCTAACATGGAGATGATTTTACAGCAAGTTGCAAGGTCGCAAATGATGTCCTTACTTGACGGTTTTTCTGGTTACAATCAAATCAAGGTAAAAAGAGAATATAAATATAAACCCACCTTATTACTCATTGGGGTACCTTTTCTTATGAACGTATGCCTTTTGGCTTATCTAATGCACAGGTACCACTTTTCAAAGAGCTATGCAAATAGCTTTCGATGATTTGATCAGAAAGATCATTCAGATCTACCTGAACGACCTAACTGTTTATTCTAAAACCCAATCAGATCATTTTGGTCATCTGAGAAAAGTTCTCATGCAATGTAGGAAATTTGACATTTCTCTAAATCCTTCTAAGTCTATTTTCGACGTTACCGAGGGAAAGCTCCTTGGACACATTTTCTCTGATTTAGGAATAAGCATTGATCCCGAAAGGATTGTTGTTATCCTTAATCTTCCTTCTCCCACTTCCAAGAAGGAGGTTCAAGCTTTTATGGGGGTTATTAATTTCATCTGTAGGTTTGTTGTAGATTTTGTTTTGATGGTCAAACTAATTCATAATCTTCTTAAGCAATATCGTTATTTTTCTCAGACAGATGATGTCAAAAATTCTTTTGAAGGGATACAGGAAACAATCAGTTCTGCACTGGTTTTGGAAAAGATGGATTTTGAGAAGGGATTCACGATATATACTAATGCCACTGAGGAAGCAGTTTATGTTGTCATCATGCAAAGTGATGACCAAGGTAATGAAAAATAGTGGCTTACATGAATCAAAGCTTGTCTTATGATGAATTTAAATATTATGTTATTAAGAAACATGCTTTTGCTCTTGTTAAAGTCGTTGAGAATTTTTTCCACTTTATCTTAGGTAAGCATACGTTGGTAAAAGTCCATTTACCTGTTGTCAAGTTTTTTCTCTCACAAACTTATCTTTTAAGGAAGCTTGCACATTGGCTTGCCTAGATTCAGGAACATGATTTGAATATTGTGACTTCTATCACTATCAAGGGACGTGACTTTTCCCTTCACTTAACTCAACATGTTGAGAATAGTGAAGAGATTGATGAAGAGGATAGCTCCCTATCAACTCTCTTTTACATTCATAACCAGATCCTCCCCGTTTCTGAAAATCTCTGGTATAAGAATTTAATTTACTATTTACAAAACCAAAGACGTTCAGACAACTTAGACACTCATCAAAGGAGAAGGCTTCGTCTTGAATCTGCAAGATATGTCATTATAGGAGACTTCTTGTTTCGAAGATCTATTGATGGTGTGTTGCTTTGTTGTGTAAGCAATGAGGATGCACATAAACTTTTGCACGAAACTCATGGTTCTTCAGATTCAGCCATTCATGTAAGAGGCCATTTTTCTGCCAAAACCACTACTTTCAATATTATTAGAAAAGGATACTATTGGCCTTCAATCTTTCGTGACTCTTGTTTTTTTTCAAGATCTTATGGCAAGTGCCAAAACTTTGCTGGGAAAGAACGCCTTTCATCCATGCCATTACAACTTGTCCTCCCAAACTTTCCCTTTTCAAAGTGGGGATTGGATTTTATTGGTCCTCTTAATCCCCCATCTTCGGCATGACAAGTTTTTATTTTGACAGCCACAGACTATTTTACAAAATGGGCTGAAGTTGTCCCACTTAAGCATTCAACAGATGATTAGGTAATTTCTTTCCTTGAAAATAACATATTTTCCAGATTTGGTCTTCTATTGGAAATTATTATAGACAATGGTCTTGCTTTCATTTATGCTAAGTTGACCAAATTTTTAGCTAAGTTGGGGGTTAAACATTTCACCTCATCAACTTATTATCCCTAAGGAAATGGGCAGGATGAGTCTACCAACAAAAATCTAGTGAGGATCGTCAAAAGGCTCATCAAAGATAAGCCTTGTCAATAGCACACCATCCTCACTTGCGCCCTTTGGGCAGATCGAACTACCGCCAAGGTAAGCACTAGTTGCATCCCTTTCCATCTTGTCTATGGTCAAGAATCCCTCTTGCCTACTGAGTTGGAACTTTCTTCCTTAAGGTTGATGCTACAGATCAAAGAATTAAATTCTTTTGATATTTCACAAAGGATAAATGCACTCCTAGCTTTGGAAGAGAAAAGAATGTTTGCCTTGGATAAAATAAAAAGGATATAGCAGACTGTTAAGAAGTATTTCAACAAGAGTGTCAAAACGGTCAAGTTTAAAGTCAATGAAAAGGTATTGTTGTGGGATTCAACGCACGTTGATAAAGGAAGACATTCAAAATTTAAAAAACTATGGTTGGGTCCTTTCAAGATTTCTTTTATCCTGGGTACTAATTCTTACATTCTAAAGGATTTACAGGAGCGATTGTTTTCCTACAGCACTAATGGTTCTCACTTTTGAAACATTACATGGAACCAACTTGAAGAGTCTATAGTTGTTTGGATTTTTTGTATACTAGTAGTCTAGCTCTGCTTGCTTTTTTCCACTGTTTTTCATTTCTTCTTTTACGACAGTTTGATTTCTGCTTTCTGTTTTAATAATTTCCTACTGCTTTTACATTTCTGTCATTTTATTTTCTGTTGTTTTAAATTTTGTAATCTTAATTCTGTCATGATTTTTATTGCTTTTTCATCTTTTAGTTGATTTTGGTCAAGAATAAGACGTTGGATCAGTTCTTCCACAGTGACACTCATGCAAGGCATTGTTAGTCAATAACAATCAAGCTTACACAATTGTTACGATGTTTCCCCTAAAAGTACACTTGAATTTGTTATCTACTTTCACTGTTGTCTTATAAAGAAATTGGTTATCTCCTGCTTCTGCTTTCCTTTTTTTCATCCATTTGAGAGTTAAAAGAGCAAGTCCATAATTTTTTCTCCTTGGAGTAAAGAGAAAATTATGGTTGAATGATTATGCATACAGGTATAAACCCCCCTCATACTTAACATTTTTCATGAGTTCTTCCCAAATTCCCAGCCATTTTTCCATTAAATCCGCTCACTTGCCCCTGTTGCATAATCATCATGGTTATATCTTCTTGATCTGTTGTTCTTGGTCTACGAAACCATGTGTTATGAGTTCTAAATCTGTTGAAAAAAAAATTCTCTATGGAGTCACCAGTTTGTTGACGATAAAAATCGCAACGAGGATTTCGACCGCAAAGTATTGCTAAATCTTATTAATTATAAACTAATGATAGATATAATACTAGTAGGTGGGACCCCCTTGTGGATTGGAGGATCAGAGATAGTCTGGTTACACATTTTATGTTGTTGTCCAATGATGCTTACAATGTTCTTCATGATTGATGGTGAAATGTTGGTTCTATTTGCGACAAATGGCAGATGGATGATGCATGTTATGTGTTGGTTTTGCTACTCTAAAATCTCAATTCCATGTCATAATGTCTTATATTCACAGTTGCCACATTTCTATTAGTGCCATGATTTGTCACATGTTGCACCTACAAAAAACACATGTTAGTCATGAAAAAAGATAAAAGAAATATGAAAAAATCCAAGGAAAAGAAACTAAGTTATCCTATACTATACTATGTTATGCTACATTATATGCAAATGAAATTTAAAGGATTATGGTTAGTCCTAGCTAACAAAGTAAGTGGTTATTCGATGTATTGAGTTATATGAAGGAACATTCGATATGTGTTATGGTATGTTTGGCAATGATTAATGTGATATAGGGTGGTGCATTTGGCAATAAATGGATGTTGGTTTTGATGCATGGATTAATTGAATGGATTAATGGAGAGTTGGTTGGCGTGTACTAAGTAATTGAATGAGTGGAGGATGGAAGCAAATTTCATTTAGTGCACGTCACTCCATACCTCTTCCACTAGCTATCACCTTAGCTTGACTATTGTTCAATTGTTGTTCATTGTGGTTAAGCTCTGATTTTTAGGCAAAGGAAGAACTGCTCGACCAAACTCGCATTTTTAAGGCTTTTTGGTTACATGTATGTCTTTTTCACCATCCATGAGCCCGCTCTGGTTATGAAATAGATATTGGCTCAGTGATGTATGGGTCTGTGCTTTTCTTAAGACTGGAAACTATGGAAACTTGTGATATTTCTCTGGAATGGTTGTTGTGTGGTTTTCGTTGCAAATGGAAAATGATGGTTGAAGTCATAGTGTCATTGATTATTTTGAGTGGAAGAAGACATGAAGGCTCTATGTTGTCCTTATGGGATTTTGCTAGAGGGTTTATTCAGTATAGACTTGCCGACTATGTCCACACAATTCTTGTCACCATGCCCGGTCGTATTTGTGGTTATGGGGTTGTTGGGTTTGATTTCGAACCACCTTGTGTCATTGCATATCATTTTGCCTAGGTATGGGATTATTTATACTATTGTTGTTTGTGTAGTTGGTTATGATGGCTATTGTGCCAAGGGGCTTTCTTTGAGGTCGATTGTTTTTTCATGTCTCTATTTTACATCAACATTACTTGGGTTGATTGGGGAAAACTGTGTGGGTTATGCCCGCATGTTTTTGGTGTTATTTATTGGCTTGTGAGGAACCTCTGATCATATGTTCATAATATATCTTGCCTGGTGAATTGTCACCTAGTCTTGAAAAGCTATTGGTGTGTCCATCGTATTGTCTCGAAAGTTTCTCACCTAGTGTTGGTGGTTGATTCAAGTCTCCCTGTGTTGGTTCCACAGAGCAAACCCTTGATTATTCAAGCCCGATTTTGATAAATGAACCAGTTATTTCCAGTCAGGTATATTGTTGATTGTTGTGGAGTAGCATCGATAGTGGTTTGATTATGGGCTCGTCTTTGTTGATCAGGTTGATTACACATTTGAAGTCCGAAATGATTTTTGGGCTATAATCATTGTATTTGCTTATCGTGACAGTTGATTCGATGGCTCAACATGGTTTTACTTGATTGATTTGAGAAATGGAATCGGGCATATAGTCACTGCCTCCTTGTGTTGGATTGATAACTCAAACATTGTTTATGGTTTGATTGGGAGTATGTTTCTTTGCGTTATGCATTGAGTTGTATGTTTTATACAGCGTATTATGAATTTAAATGACGGTGGTTGTTACTGTGTGTTTAAATTGCTCGATCGGGATCATTGCAATTTAAAGAACTGATATTTGTGACCTAGTTGCCTGATGTGTATGTTTTATGGATATCATGCATCATATCAGTGATTACACCATCATATATGGGCACGGGTTCTATAAAAGTATGGTCTTGTTGCAATTTAAATGTTAAATTGATTAGAGGAATGGAATCGAGCACAATTGTAAAAGAACTTGTGTCTGTGTTTGATTTATGACGATGGTTGATGGTTTGGATGTTGAATAGAGCCGATACAAATGGTTGTGTGTTCATTGAGATTGTTTAAATGTTTAAAAGAAGAAGTGAGAGGACACAAAAAATTTATATAGGTTGTTGAAAGGCATATTATTTTGGGTATGATGACATTGTCATTAATTGAAAGTGTTAAGAATTTAAATGTGAATAGTGAGCAAGTTTTACACTCGGTAATGGTTAAATTACACACCATGATTGTTTAATTGATCACATAAATTGTTTGGTTAGTGTTGAAATGTTTGCATTAAACACAGAATGGTTTTATGGACTACTTAATTAATTTTATGAACAATATACACTCTTTTTCCCTACCATTATTTCACTTTTCGTTAATTACAATCCCCTCGCCTTCCCATATTCATTACTCACTCCTTGTTCCTAAAATTTAATTATAGTTAAGAGGAGCTACGTATTGTGATAGTTTAATATCAAATGGATGGATTACAATGATGTGTTCCTTGGTTTACATTTCAATTAATTGTTTGTTGTCGGTGACCAAAAACCATGTTCTTTTTCCCCTCATTTTAAAAGTTTTTGCTCAATACAAACCCCTTGCATATCCCATAAACCTTATTCACTCCCTGCTCATAAATGACTACTAAAACAATTGTATGGATTGAATTGCATGAATTTGATATGTTACTGAGAGAAAATTTATTTCATATTTTTAAAGGAGTTGTCATGTATGGCTACTAAAGAAACTACTTGCTAATCAATTATGCATACATGAATGAGATTTTCAAGCAAAAGGTTGAAAACCAAGGCCCACCATGCCCATGACAAAGGGAAACCCACTACTGCCCCTTCATCACCTTCAAATGATTCTGATAAATCTGTGTCCTCCCACTTGCATTTGATTGATGATTTCTCTCATGTGATCAACAAGATAATCCTAAAGGCTCTACACAGCCTAAGGAAAATTCAGAGAGCTTAAAAGGTGATAATAGCAACAAGGGAAAGATTGTCTCATAGACTGAAAAATATGGATTTTAAGTTTTATTTAGGGTGAAATCACGGAGGTGGGTTACACTTTCGTGACAATCAGGTCTCCAAAATTCCGAAAAACATTTTTTCGGCCGAACTAATAATTTTTTTCGGCCGAAAGATATTGTTTTCGGTTGAACTATTTTTCGGCCGAAAAAATAAACGTCAAATTGAACGGTGCAATAACCGCCCCCTCGATTTGCGTGTACAAATTTGGTCGGCCGGATATTTTCTTTCCGGCAATCCTTTTTCGGTCGAACAATTGTTCGGCTGAACTATTTTTCGGTCGAAAAATAGTTCGACCGAAAATTTGTTCGGCCGAACTATCTTTCGGCCAAAAGATTGTTTATATATTAACCACACATCGATATGGAAACGTTTTAGAAAATTTGTTGTTGTTTGTTGTTGTTTGTTGTTGTTTGTTGTCGTTGTCATGAGCTCTTGTGTGAGGAGGTCACCGGGAGGTCGTGAGTGCAGGGGTCGTGAGCACATATGAGGTCGTCAGGAGGTCGTGAGCATAGGGGTCGTCGAGAGGTCGTGAGCGTAGGGGTCGTCGTTGCGTTTGCAACAGGTAAGTTTCTATACAATTGATGTTATATAGGTTTTTAAATATTTGTTTTAAATGTGAATTGTTGTATTTTTGGACTGTGAGGGGGCTGCGGGTGGCCAGCCCTATGGCCAAGCCATGGGTGTACCCACGGCTTGGCCACAGGGCTGGCCACCCGCGGCCAAATTCTCCAGAGTCGCAGTCGTAAGTTTCTATACAATTGATGTCATATAGGTTTTAAAATATTTGTTTTAAATGTGAATTATTTTATTTTTGGACTGTGAGGGTGCCGCGGGTGGCCAGCCCTGTGGCCAATCCATGGGCGTACCCACAGCTTGGCTACAGGGCTGGCCACCTGCGGCCAAATTCTCCAGAGTCGCAGTCGTAAGTTTCTATACAATTGATGTCATATAGGTTTTAAAATATTTGTTTTAAATGTGAATTGTTGTATTTTTGAATTGTGAGGGGGCCGCGGGTGGCCAGCCCTGTGGCCAAGCCGTGGGCGTACCCATGGCTTGGCCACAGGGCTGGCCACCCGTCGCCAAATTCTCCAGAGTCGCAGTCGTAAGTTTCTATATAATTGATGTCATATAGGTTTTAAAATATTTGTTTTAAATGTGAATTGTTGTATTTTTGGACTGTGAGAGGGCCGTAGGTGGCCAGCCCTGTGGCCAAGTTGTGGGCATACCCACGGCTTGGCCACAGGGCTGGCCACCCACAGCCAAATTCTCCAGAGTCCCAGTCGTAATTTTCTATACAATTGATGTCATATAGGTTTTTAAATATTTGTTTTAAATGTGAATTGTTGTATTTTTTGACTGTGAGGGGGCCGTGGGTGGCCAACCCTATGGCCAAGCCATGGGCGTACCCACGGCTTGGCCACAGGGCTAGCCACCCGCGACCAAATTCTCCAAAGTCGCAGTCGCCCTATATAGTGTCAAAACCCGTCTCAAAAACCGCTCTGTGGCTTTAATTCAACTAGACTGTGTGGAAAAACCAATTCTACAATGACCTAAAATTGTTTCTTTGCACTCAACTTGAATTCTTACATTCTCCATTCTCTTTCAAAGTTTAATTCAAAGGACTATATCAAAATCTTTGGAAAAAGTGGGAAAGCAAATCTAGCTACTATTATCCTTCCCTCACCCTTTC
>JASDQU010737527.1:64791-86011 GCA_032191745.1 Picea mariana
AATTGAATTTGTCAGGGAAAATATCCTATATGGATAGTGCTTGTCATGTCATTTTTGGTGGTATGTGGAACGTCACATAATTCCTCACGGTTAGAGAGTTATGGCCATGAGAAGTTGGAGACCCCATGTTTGGGTAATGGACCCAAGTTTGTTTGATGGGTAACAGTATGAGTTATGATATATTTTTAGATAATACCATTCTATATGGATATTACCTATCATGCCATTTTTGGTGGTATGTAGAATGTCACATAACTCCTCACAGTTTGAAATTTATGGCCTTACGAAGTTGGAGGACCCTCATATGTCATCTAGAAGCCCCAAAAGGTCAAATTAGTCAAAGTGGTTTAACAGATTTTAAAAGGTAAATAATAAAGTGAAGTGATGAGTGTATTATAATTCAAAGTGAATACAAGATAAATTATTTCAATAATAAATTTAATGGAGAAATTAGAAGTGGACCCAACCCTAAAATAAGGAAAGTGGGCCAAGTGACCTAGAAGATGTTTTTAAGGAAGCTACTTGGAGAGTATAAATAAGAGGAAAGGCTCTGTCATTTGAATAAAACTTGAGAATATTGAATATCTATAGGTGTCTGAGGTAACCAAATGATATATAAGCCAAAATTATGAGGAAAGTGAAGAAAATAAGGCCGAAATGCAAGGAAGGATAAATTCTTTTGATGGTGCTTTCTAAGGTATGTTATTTAAAGGTCATCTCACCATTTTCTCTAAAAATTTTTCTATAATGATTCCAATCCTAAAATTCCTTTGAAAGTGAGAAAACATATCCAAGTATCTATGGTAAAAAAAATCATCTTATGGGTCATTGTATTTTGGGAGTTACACTCTGTGGAAAATAGGGTTTGTGGCCAGTCCTAAAACTAATCAAAATCAGGTGTTTCGGGTAAAAACGTCATAACTTCTTCATAACAGATCCAAATTTAGTGAGAAAAAATGTGTTGTTTAGGGTACATTATATAGTATTCTTTTTAATATCTTCATATCCATTCATCAATTTTTTTTTGTGGGGCACGCTCTACAAGGTCGCTCTCTAGAATAAGCTAGAATTCAACAAGGTATGACATTTTTTCTATAACTCCTTTTCTGAGAGGTTCCAACTAGTGAAACTTGGAGGAATTGCATAAAACACATTGAATAACATTGTATATAAATTTCATATATTTATACATTAGAGGTTCAAAGTTATGATTACTTCAAGTTAGGGTTATTGACTAATCCAAAACTAGGCATGTGAGACTAAAGAAAAGTTTGATGAAAATGCTAGTCTCCTATTTTCAAAGTTAAGGAAGGTTTACAGGAATGTGATCATATACATCAGGTCTATTACAAAGCTACATATCATATTTGGATGATGAAATTGATGAGGGATTTTTCTTGGGGTACATGTTGAGTACATGGTTGAGACAAGTAGTTGATGAGTTGGCGCACATACATGAGGTGTATAGTTGATGATGTTGGTACATATTGATGATTCATAGTTGATGAGTAGTTGACACATGATTGGTATATACTTGGTAGATGGTTAGATGCACTTGTTTATGGTACAGGTTGATTACAGGTTGGTGCATGCTTGATGCACTTGTTTATGGTGCAGGTTGATTACAGGTTAAGGTACAGGTTAGTGCATCGTTGATGCACTTGTTTCTGGTACAGGTTGATGCATGGTTTAGATTTATTGGTATAGGTTTATAGAGGTATATCTCACAATGATAGTGTGACAGTGGTTCCATCATTCTACTTCTACTTCAGGGTGGTAGGACGGGGCAAGGAAAGGTAGTTGTAGCCACCTTCTGGTTGTAACCGTAGAACATTGGCGGTTGTAGCCTCCTTCTGGTTGTAGCCAGAGAATTCGGGAGTTGGAGCTTCCCTTAGGTAGCAGCCTGAGAAACGAGGGGGTTGGAGCCTCCTTCCAATTGCAGCTGGAAAACAAAGGAAGTTGATGCTTCCAATGAATGTAATTCTTCAAGACATATAAGAAAAAGCATTTTTATCCTGATTTGGGTTTCCACATAAAACAATGGTGTATTGTGTATGTGTTTGAGTGTTTATTTCTTACTGATCATTATTGGATAATAATTCTACATTGATATAACATTTGAAGAAAAAGGATTACAATTACGCTATTACTGATTCACCCCCCCTCTCAATAATCCAACATAAAACATATTTTTATATAGAAATGGATTCTATAGAAACTTATTCTACTGTAGGTTCTTATGTGTCAGCCTAGTCCTCTCTATATGATTATTTTTTATCTCCCCCAAAGTGGAAATTTTTTTATCAAATGGAAGGCCAAGAAAATAGTGTTGTTCCAAGTAAGAAATGTGCAACAATCCACCCCCAAAACTGAGGATGTTGCATGTCCTCATGCAACACAAAGCCTAGAGATGGTCCATGTACCTAGATATGCTAATCAAAACCATATTTTAATGTAGTGTGCCTACAAATTCTCACAAATCAAGAAAGAGATATATGGTATTGGAAAATGTTGGTTGTCCCTTTCAACTACTTATTTTCTGTTGTTGGTTCCTGTGGAGAAAATCAATACCTTGTTTTTCCTTTTATGTTGGTTTTTGTGTGGAAAAAATAGGGTCCTTTACTGTTGGTTCTTCTTTGGAAGAAAAAAATACGTATTTTCCCTTACTATTGGTTCTTCTCTGGAAACAACAAGGTCCTTTACTCCTGGTTCTTGTGTGGCAACAACAAAGTCTTCTATTGTTGGTTCTTGTGGAGCAACAATAGGGAAGCTCATAATACTTATCATGCATGGATATTGGAGTGGATTTGAACACAAATAGTTAGGGGATCTTATGGGATGTAAAGGTGATGGTGTCCCCCCCAAAAGAGAAAATATTTCCCACCTCTGAGAAATTGCAAAAGATGAGGAAGTAGGACAGGGACCTAAGTGATTTTCCAAATACAAACCCATAACATCCAATGAATCATGATTAAAGAAAAAAGAATAAACATACCTAAATGTACATATGAATTCCATAATTTTTGTAGTAGCATACCAATCTGATATGGTCCACAATGATGTCAAAACTTTGAAAGGAAGAGAAGTGCATAGATTGAAATATGTAGCACATTGTAGATCTAGAACAAAATTCTAATGTAGTAATGAATCGTGGAAATTTTTATTCATCTTGGAGATTATTTTTCATAGAAAAACACATGTATGATATCATGAGATGCTCCACAATAAATAACAATGTGGATTTTAGAATTTTGGAACACAATATGAGTTGTAGACAGAGAACTGGAACAACCTTATGATGGACCATGAAACTCGGGAATCTTTATTCAGAGAGAAACTGGAACTTGAAAATGATCTTTTAATTCTTGTTTGAAAACCTTGTCTACTATGAATTTGTTTTTAGACAATATATGTCTAAGTACACACATGGTTTTTTCATAGCCCTAAATTTTTATCTCTAAGGAATGTTTGCCAACAAGCTAGTTTTCAAGCATTCAAAGGTCTAATGGTGCATGGGATAGTTTTTCAAAATCAAATTTATTAAGGAAGGGAATGGTATAACAAGGTGAATCAACATTATAAGTGAGCCAATTCACTTTAATGCATGGGTTAGGAATGGGTGAAGAAATAAGTAGGAAGTGACAATGCTAAAGTTGTCGCTTAATAGTAGTTGAAAAGTTTAATGTTGAAGGGAAACCACATAAAAAAGGAATGATCTTCATTATGCAGTTATTACAAACTGGGAAGGTGGAAATGCATAGGCATATCATGGTACTGATTAATGAACATAATAAATACTAGGACTTATGAAAGGCTTCATTTACATAAAGGATGTGGTAAATGTGGTGATGGATCTTAATTATAGGGTTTTTCCTTATATTTATCTTCAAATCAATTCTCCATTTGTATTGTTCTTCGATCCATCTTTAGCTTTGATAAAAAAGTTGGGGAAGCAGTAAAAAAATAAGCAAAGAGTAGCAACATCATGTAATAATACTGTAACAACCACATGTATTAGTATGTACCATCATTGTAATAACATCATGTAGCAACATGTAATGGAACTGTAACAACATCATGTAGCAGCATGTAGCAACACTTTAATATCATCATTATAGACAATGATGTTGGACAGTTTGTTGTCATTGATGTTGTTGGATAATTGGTTGTCATTGATGTCAACATAAGTGGTTTTTATTTATGTCAAAATATGTGACGGGTGTATTTGGAGAAGTCTCCAAAGTGGTATCCTTATGGTGTAGCTCTAAGCATGGCCCTCACATGAAGATGATTTGAGGAAGTCTACATGAAACTTAGAGGTGTATTTATGAAGCCTGAAGTTGTTTTAGGAATAAGACCATGAAGCACAGTGCAATTGGAAGTAACACACTCGTAAATGGATAGTCCTCGGTATGTGGTACGTCATGTAATTCCTCACGGTTGAGGAGTTATGAGGTCATGAAGTTGGAAACCTTGAATAATGGTTAAGAAGACCATAAATGGTTACAACAAGAAGTTACAAGTCATTAAAGGACAAAATTGTTATAACAAGAAAGTACATGTTGACCCTAAGGTTAAGGAAATAATTCACATGGACAAGTATAAATACACTTCAAGAAGCCTCTCATACTTACACACACAAGTTTAATGATTATCTATATTTCAAGTGATTGGTTGGTTTATCTTTTCATAGCATATCTAAGGTAGCGAAGATTGAGGTAGTGAAGTCTGAGGTAGCGAAGGGAAGCGAAGGAAAAGTCTGCAAACTAGATTTTTGAGGTAATCCACAGGTTGGAGTAGAGTAGGGCGCAAACATCTGTTTTTCACAGTGAAGAAAGAAATAGACAATCATGGATTGACAGTTTACAAGTCACAGATATAAGAAAAGGACTTGGAAAATATGATATATATTGTTTGTTGAAGATGATATGTAGTAGGTTGGTCAGTTGATATGAGATGATATGCACCAGGTCCTCTTGATGAGTAAATGTATGTATTTTATATTCTTGATTGAGGCTTGTATCATGGATGGTATGGCACATGCCTAAGGAATGTCTTGGAGGCCCTTGGTTGAGGTTCATATCTTGTAGACACTGATACATTATTGAGTCATATCCTTGGTACATTATATATGGTTGTTATGGTTCATTTTTAGAGGCACATATTTGTGATATTGTCATATTATTGAGGCATATGTTATGGCACATGGTATGATACATTCTTGAGGTACATTGTGGAACATGGTTTGGAGATTTGGGAATATGCTTTGAGTTACACCTTGGTGATGTTATGGTACATTTATTAGAAGCATATATTGTCTATCTTGGTATATGGTTTGGTATATGTCATGGTGATGATATCACATGCTTGAGGCACTTCATTAATCATATCATATTGTATGTGGTGGCATGTGTATGAGGCACATTCTTTGGTGCTCGGTTGAGGCACATCATTTGGTACATATTTGATTCTTGGTACATGGTGCATGGTGTTGGTATACGATTAAGGTATATGTTGATCACTAATGTTATGACACCAACACTTGGCATATATTATGATACATGATTAGTGATATTGAGATGCATCTTGGTGATTTTATGGTACATGAGTGTATGATGATGTGGTACATTTGTAGAGGAAGTTATTGGTGATCTTAGTACATGGTATGGTACATGTTTTGGTACATGGTATGCTATGTATTTAATGCATGGTTGATACAGGTTGATGTACATGGTATGGTACAGGTTCTAGTACATGATTGATGTACATGGTATTGTACAAGCTCTAGTACATGGTATGGTGATGGTTTTGGTATCCATGTGAGTGGATATGATTGATCGGTGACAGTGAAAGTGACAATGACAGTGACAGGGATAATAATAGGTTATATTATAGGTTGATCATCAGGCACATGTTGATGTGATAGAGTGATAGTGATTGGTTGATGTGACAGTGACAGCGATAGGTTGGTCGATCACAGTGATAGTTATAGGTTTATCAGTGGTACATTTATATTTATAATACAAGTGGATATTGGTGGCCACCCACCTATTCCAACTGGCTCCTCTTGTCTATTTTTAGTTCAGCAAGTTATTTTGTACTTATTTGTAATTGTGAGTTCTACACTTCTAGGGATATATGAATCCCTACACATATTCCAAGTGGATAATGGTGGCCTCTCACCTAATCCAACTGGATTATTTTGTATGTTTTCATGTTAGCACATCTTGTTGTACTTCGAGGGTTGTTTTAGAGCCTAAACAATGTTTTTTTGGCTTGCCATATTCAAACTATACAAAGAGCTAGATTTTGATGACATAATGTGTATCTCTCTGAAATACCTTTCCAAAGGGCTATCACACGCCTAAAACAAAGGTCATATGCAAAATTTATGACCTCGGGAAGTTGAGGTACCAACTTACCCATAGGGTGCCACATGACTTTTGTCGCTTCACCTTCTAGGGTTAGATTTTTGGATGTCTAGGGTTTTGGAATTTATGAGAAATATCAAAAATTCCTTTGGAGCCTCATCATAATCATTCTTCTTAGAAGGATGTGCGTATCAGCTACATCTCTTCTCATAGATATCTACCACCATTCCAACAAGTATTTCATTTCTATTGTTTTGCAATTTCAACCTATTTCATTTATTCAATAGAAGATATTATTCACTGGCTATTTATCATGTTATTCATATATCTATTTTTATTACATTCATTTTGTTCCACTCCTAAATACAGATCACTGGTATCTGAGCATTATGCTCTTCATTTATTTTTCTTCGTGCATGTCGCCAACAAGATCTGGGTAGAATAAGTTGGGACTTGAACCAGTCGAGTCGTTGCAATATTCGTAGCACCGAACCTGAAAAAAAACCATGGGGGACAAAAATAAATATGATCGAGAATGATATCCTATTAAAATGTTTCTCAAGGAAGCCTTCGTGTGACAAAGGAATTAAATGATGGACAACTTTGCGAAGATCCTTCGACAACTTCCCACATGAGAAGCATCTTCATCAAGCGACCATGCAACCCCCTTTAAGGTACAGATAAATTTTGATATTCCATTACTGGAAGGACTGATAGATGCGGATGTTGTAGATAAATAGTTGAATCTGCTCGAGGGGTATTTTTTAGTTCACAATTTTCCAATAGGGAAAATATTACTTTTTCACTCCTCAAGGTCATCCCCCATGTTATGGACTGGTGGGATACTTACTATAAGAAAAGGGACGTACAGGAATCTACAATATTTGTGGTGGCCCCTACATGGGATTCCTTTCAGGACACCATTAAAGAACAATACTACCCCATTGGAAGCTACGAGGACTAGTACACCATATGGACCACCCTGCATCAAGAAAGGGAGCAAACAATACCAGATTTCACCAATATTTTCCATACCCTACGCACCAAATTGGGTGTAAAAGACTCTTAGAAACATCTAGTGCTCAAATACCATCATTGTTTTCATAGATAAATTCAAACAAAAATGGAGTTTCTGGACATCACCTCATTGGGCATGGCTTATAGATGCACTGTCAATATTGAGCATAAATTTAAGTAGAAGAGGCGAGAATTTGGATCTGAAAACTCCTCACAGCCGAAGTAGGGAAAAGGTGACTGCAACCCAAAAAACAAGGAGTCGAGTTGAGATGGCCACTCTTAGGATAACCAGTCCAAAATGCAACACAAGAAGGGAAATGAGAAGAATAATAAGGACATAGGAAAATGGTGTGAGTACCATAAAATATATTAGCACGACAGTGAAGAATGTTGCTCAAAGCCATCACTTGTGGCTGAGATGAAGGATTTCAAGTCAGAGGTTGATTCTGATTCAGAATAAAATCCCGAAGGAGGGAAACAGATGATCGATGTTGAAATTAGTGCCACTGTCACTACCACCCAAGTTCGACCAATCGAACCAGAAGAACCAGAGGAAGGGGAATGCCTCTTTCACTCACAGATGTGGGTTAAGTGAGCTTTTCTTCATTACATTATCTATAGCAGAAATCATAAGAACCTGATTTCATCATAGGTCATCAAGCAGCTGGACCTTCCAATGAAACCACACCCACAACCCTACACCATCAGTTGGCTTCTCTAAGGAAGAGACCTTTGTGTCAGCCAACAATGTCATCTTCCCTATGATATCGAGCCTCTCAAAGATGAAGTATTGTGTGATATTACTCCCCTTGAAGTTTTTGATGTCCTTTTAGGACAACCATATTTGTGGAAGCATCATGTTGTGTATGATTATAGACCCCGCAGTGTTATTATTAATTTTGGTAGACAATTGTATAGGATACCAAAGGTAGCACCACCTATTGTTATTTCTTTAATCTCTACCAAGAAATCCAGTAAGGTCATTTCACAGACCAGGAAGTTCGTTGTCTTTGTGATTTTTTCTAATAGTAAGTAGAAGGTAGCTACCAAATCCATGGCCTCTACACAGAGCCTCTCTTTGTAGCAGAAGCAAGTGGATGGGATCATGGAAGAACATAGAGACATATTATCCTCACCCATCAGGGTACCGAACCACTACCATGTCAAGTATCCAATTGATATAACCCTTGATGCACCTCTACCTAATGGACTTGTCTATTGTCACTCGTTGATGGAAAATGATGAAATCAGGTGTCATATCCAAGAGCTTCTTAAAAAGGGGCACATCATACCTAAATCCTCCCCTTGCGGAACCCCAATTATATTGGTGCAATAGAAGGATGAGACTTGGTGACTCTGCATTGATTATAGAGCCTTAAACAAAATCATAGTCAGGAACCAATATGCGATTCCCAGGATTGATGACCTTATTGACCAAATCAAGGGGGGAAATTTATTCAGAAAGATTGACCTAAAGTCTGGCTACCTCCAGGTTCCCATCGAACCAACTGATGTATGGAAGACAACCTTTAAATCAAAATAAGGTCTCTTTGAATAGTTGGTCATTCCTTTTGTCTTAACAAATGCACCGACCACTTTCATGAGGTTTTTGGATGATTTATTGAGACCCTTCACCGGCTGTTTTGTCATAGTATATTTGGATGACATCCTCATCTTCAACAGAAATTTGGAGGAGCACATGCGGTATATTCAACAAGTTTTGAGCACTCTCTGGCAAAACCAACTATATGCCAACTTGGAAAAATTCTCTTTTTGAATGAACAGGGTCTAATACTTTGGCTACATTGTTTATGAGCACAGGGTACATGTTGATCAAGATAATATCCAATTCATCTCTGACTGGCCATCCCCTACCACACTAACTGAGCTTTAGAGCTTCTTGAGACTGGCCAAATTCTATTGATGGTTTGTGTTGGGATTCTCCCATATTGCATGGGCCCTCAACCATGTGACCAAGGGAGGTGGAAAGGCCAATTCCATGTGGGGGAAGGAACAACAACAAGCATTTGATGATCTGAAGCACCGTTTGTGCTCATCTCTAGTACTCTCCTTGCCTGATCTGGAACAATTGTTCGATATTGATACCGATGCATCTGACTATGATGTAGGTGCATTTATCACTCAACATGGTCATCCGGTGGCATACGATAGTGAGACATTCTCATATATTGTTCATAAATACAAGGAAATGTATTCCATTGTACAATCCTATCATCAATGGAAACATTACATTATGGGAAATGAGACAATCATCCACATTGATCACAAGCCTCTGCAGTTCATATAGACAAAGGGGAAATTGTATAATGACCTCCATGAGAAGCAGTCCACCTACCAACAACAGTTCCATCTCAACATCAAGTATAATACAAGGATCTCAAATCTTGTTGTTGACTACCTCAGGCGACCTCTTGTGGTTGCGCTCACCACTGTCCTCCATTCCTATGGACATGAGGGATTTGAGTGGCCCCAACTTTATCACCAAGATCTGGACTTCGCCACCACCTTTAATCTCTTGGGTACATGCGCAACTATCACTGCTTTTCACATTTAGGATGGAATATTATGCCATTTGGGCCATCTTTGTGTTCCTACAAGTGAGCGTGTAAAGATAATTTGGGAAGCCCACTATAGTCGAATGGAAGGAAATTTTAGCATTTATAAAGATGTGGTCGTTCTTTAGAAAAAAAATTATTGGCCAAAAATTCAAGAGGGGGAACTCAACATAATTGATACAATTTTTTGCTAAGGGGGAGGATTAATCCAAGTGGATATTGGTGGCCACTCACCTATTCCAACTAGTTCCACTTGTCCTTTTTTAGTTCAACACATTCTTCTATACTTATTTGTAGTTGAGAGTTCTACACTTCTGGGGTTGTCTGAATACCTACACATCTTCCAGGTGGATACTAGTTTCCTCTCACCTAATCCAACTGGCTCATGTCAACACATCTTGTTGTACTTCCAGGGTTGTTTTGGATCCCTAAACAGTGTTTTTTTGGCTTGCCACAGTCAAAATGTAGACGGAGTCAAAGTTTGATGGTGGAAAATGTATTTATATGAAATACCTTTCCAATGAGCTATCACGTGCCTAAAATCGAGGTTGTATGAAAATGTTATGACCCCAGGAAGTTGAGGTACCATCTTACCCATAGGAGCCCGCATAACTTTTGGTGTTTCACCTTCTAGTGTTAGATTTTTGGATGTCTAGGGTTTAGGAATTCATGAGTAATATCTAAAAGGACTCTGAAGCCTCATTGTAATCAGTATACTCAGAAGTATGTGTGTAGCAGCCACATCTCTTCTCATAGATAGCTACCACCATTCGAGCAATTGTTTTAGTTATGTAGTTTTACAGTTTCAACGTATTTCATTTATTCAATAGAAGATATTGTTCACTGGATATTTGTGTTGTTCATTATATTTCTATTTTTATTGTATTTAGTCTATTATTCAGTTTGTTCCACTCCTAAATCCACATCAATTTCATACCGGTAGGATGGGGCAAGGAAAGGGTGTTGTAGAATCCTTATAGTTGTTGTAGGAGAACTCATGGAGTTGGATATTCCTTTAGGTTGGTGACTATAAATCAGGTGGTCATATCCTCCTTCTAGTTGGATCTAGAGAATTCAGGGATTTGGTGTTACATGCGAAAATTGCACACCTAGGTATCTCACCCTAAGTGTTGCAACTATCTCAATGTGGCGTATGCATCTCGGTAAGTGTCACATGCACTGTCGCAAGTGTCATATGCACCTTCTGAAGTGTCGCATTCACTTTGTGAGGTGTCTCCACCCCCTGACACCATGAAAACAATTTTTCATGACCTCTAAGTCATATGGAAGGAGGAAACCCATCATTTCTATGTCAAAACATACCTTTCCTTGGAAATTCGACCTTTTCTGGGAATTTATGAATGATGATGCCCAACTAGCCATGTGTAGGGAGAAAAGGTGCTCCCCTACCCATGTATAGAGCGTGTCACTTTTGTTAGATGGTGCCCTATCTCTCACTCTAAGGGATCACCATTCTTGTTAGAGGAGAAAGGGAGATCCTCCACTTTAATCTGTGGGTCAACTCTTTTAATATGGGGTTGGTTATATTTTATGCCCATGATTTCGATTCACTTTAGGATCTGATCCAAACCTCAAAGAGCCATATCCTCAACCATATCCGTCATTTTCTCATGGTGGTTGTGCATCTCAAGCCTATATATTGAGGGATTTCCAAGGTGAAGTGGAGGAAGCAATCAGTCAGAGTATCATTATTTTAATCTTGGTTTATTCGTTCAAGGGGTTAGATGAGGAGAGCTTGGAGAGGCTTATAATGCATCAATCATGGTCTATAAGTATTGTCTTTTGGGTTCTCATTGAATATACTTGGCCTATTTCCTACAAGCTTGTGTATTCTTGCATGTGATTATATATTTTTACTTTATTATAGATGATTTTGTTTTACCTCATCAACTAGAGTAGGAGATACATGTTTTTCTTTGATGTCTATTCCAGGTATCAAGTTGTGCTAGGAGAGTTTGAAGATCAAGCTCACGGATTGGAGGCAATGAGGACAAACTTTGTAAAAAGGTACATCATGACATTTCTCCTTCTCTCTTTCTAATTGGTTAAAATGAATTTAAAGGGATGTTGCTGTCTATTTTTAGTGTTTATGTATTGGTATATGGGTCTGGTAATCCAAGGGAGATTTCACCTTTCTGTAGGGGAAATATTATGTAATAGAAATTGGTGACTGCACTGGGGAAGGACTTTGACTAGTCCTTCCTTGGATCATCCAAATATTTTTCCTATCATTAGATATTATTTACTCCTTGATTCTGATATATTTCCTCCTCTCTCTTCTTCACTGGAGAGATCACAAATTCTTTGATTGATTTTTCTAAGTTTTTAGCCTTTTTGAGCAAATTTTGGAACTTTTCAAAAGGGTGGCATTCCCTTGCAGTTCACACCAGGTTGCCATATACCTCATTGGCACTCCCTAGAATCCTTATAGAGGGCCCCATTATCTAAATTACACCCCCCATATCCTCCTACATAGTGCCATTCCCCTAATTGGTGCTCTGTCTCCTTGGGAATAGGGGTGTCATTCCCCTTATTTTAGTGATTTTTCTGGTTTCTGCTTGCTCTTTGCAGTCTGATCTTGAGGGGAGTTTTTCCCAGCGACTCTTGATTTTATTTGACTTTTTTTGGCCTAAGAATATGACATTTATCAATCATTTATCTTTCTCCCTTAAGTTTGCAAATTTTATCCTAGTTTTGGTCCCCTTGGTTTAACAAGATCCCTTGGTTCTTTCCATCTTTCAGTTTGTCTTATATTCATGTCGCAAATGTTTCAGATTGCTTGGTTGTTTAGGACTTTTCATCAACTAGGGTTTGTAAAGGTTTCTTGGTATTTTTCCTTTTTTCCCTCATCGAAACATCTCTCCTTTATGGATGATTAAGAATCTCTTTTTTTCCATAACCCAGTCTTGAACATTGTTTCTTGTTGCTTGTGCTTTGATGATTTTCATGAGTGGTTGTCTTATTTATATTTTGTATCTTTGAGTTCTTGATTGAATAGGTTATCCACTACTTCTTGTATTTCATTTCTCATCACTTTGAGTGTGCTTTGTTTGATTACCTTTTTGCCTCACATTTCTCTATATCAAACATAGATCTCTTTCATCCTATTTGAAATTTAAGAATTAGAAAATTTTTCCAATATCCTTGCATACATAATCAAATGAAGAAATTGTATGCATTCATTAGGAAGTTTGTTCTAGTTTATTTTTGGTAAAACAATTAGTTGTGCATGTGCATTTCAGTTTTCAGAAACATTTGCTTGGTATTTTGGCATCATATTGATCCCAAAAATTAAAAGTTGTATTGTTTTGAGTGCTTTCTTGTGTTAAGAAGAATAGAACTCTTTTCCTTAACATACTGTTAGCGACATTTCTTGTAAAGGGGGTAAAAAAGTGAAAGAATGGGCTAAAAACCCACTTACCCTAAGTTTGGATGCAAAGTGCGCTTGTGATTAAGTGGCAAACAATGTTGGACGACAGAGATTCCAGTGCCCGGATCAACAGCGCACATAGGATTCTGGAGCCCCCCTACCTTTCTACCATTAAGCGGGGGGGGGGTCCAGAATCGAGGGCGCACCTCTTCAACGGCCGCGATCGGAGTACCTGGATCAATGGAATATAAGGCGATTCCAGAACCCCCTTGCCCTTCTACCTTTAAGTGGAGGGGGGGGTCCGAAATTGAGGATGCATCTCTCTGACGGCTGTGATTAGAGCACCTGGATCAATGACGCGCAGGTGATCCAGACCTCTCCCTCCTCTCTGCGTTTAATCAGCATGGACCCTTTCCTATCGTGTCAGCTTGTGGATCATCCTCCCCCTTGCCATCTATTCTCCTCCTGACTGTAAGATAAGTATCGCTCCCTTTATCTCTTCCTCATCCCCCCGACTTCTGTCCATCTCCTCTCTTGCGGTCCATATGGTCCCTCCCCCATCTCATCATCCACTCACCACCTGCCATGTGTCCTGCCCCCTCCACTTATCACCTTTCGCCATGTGTCTTCCCCTGTCGCCTCTCTCACACCTCATTGCTTCTTAATTCACCCCCATGATTTTAGCGCCACCACTCCCATTCTGTGCCCCACCCTTTGCGCTATCCTCCATGCATATTCATCAGGTCGTTCAGTTAATCCAGGTGGCAGCACAAGGGGTCTTCCATGTCCCAAAGGTGCCAAGTCATCTGGGTCATCCTCAATCCCAATGAAGCAGTTATTAAGGTAGTTGGTGGTGGTTAGACATCATCTCCGCCATAATGGGAAAGTTCGGCGACGAATTAAGAGCACGTCGATTCATCTGTGGAACCATCAGAAGTTCGATTGCGTCTGCCATAGGTGCACGATCACCCAGAGACTGCAGGTGCAGATTGTCAGAAGCCATGCAGATGAAAAATTTTTAATGCAACGTCTCGATTTTGTTGTTGTTGTTGTTTTGAGTATATGTAGGCGTTTTCGCCATTTTTGGTATTTATTGATGGTAGAGCGAAGCTCCCAACTGTAAAGTTTTAACAACCATTCTAAATTCCTGGTTGTGCATCTGTATTTGAGATTTCTTGTTTTATGACAAATAGTTTTCCTAATCCGTCTATGTTTTCATCTCATATCGGAGGGTTCATGATCGACTGATTCACATGAATTGTTACAGTTATGTTATGATCAAGGATTTATTGTTGCATTGTTGTATTCTCTGGTTTTCTGCATTTGGATGTAAGAGGATCTTGCCTTTGGATGTTTTCTCTCACAGTCTGTTAGAAACTTGATGTTTATAACAGACTCCTGCACTCCTCTTATACAAGTATTCCCCCTACTCACCCTTATTACAACTCACTATTTGAAGTTTATCTAAGACCTCACTCTCCCATGCACGCCTCGCCTAGTTTCAAAGTTGAAACGATATTGTTCTGAGTTTTACTTCCATTTGATCATCTCTTTATAAAAAAACATGACATTAAACTGATGGGCGTTGGGATCTACTCCTGCTGCAATCCAGGAGTGACTTCCGACGCTAACATTTCTGGCACCGTTTCTGGGGACGAAATTGAATATTTTCCCCGGGATTGAACGACAACGATCAACTGATTCTGAA
The DNA here is from genome assembly GCA_032191745.1 of Picea mariana. Classification (NCBI taxonomy): domain Eukaryota; kingdom Viridiplantae; phylum Streptophyta; class Pinopsida; order Pinales; family Pinaceae; genus Picea; species Picea mariana. The sequence continues at coordinate 79,855 of JASDQU010737527.1, forward strand.
GGTGCATCAGATATCAGAATTATCAAGATTATTGCTGTGCACCTAGCGACTCCATTGTGATGACTCCGCTGGGGATAACCTGCTCTATTAATTGTGTCTTTCAGAGGCAGACACACGTGGTCTCATCCACAGTTGCCTCTGGCTATACCTGAAGCTGACCCAGAGGTGGTTCTCAGAAGAGGAAAGAATTCTGCAGAAGAAGTTTCCACCGCCGAAACAGGTAATTCGCCATCTCCTTATGTTAGAACTCTTTTTTCTCCTCCTCAGTTTCTTAATAGACCTCCTTCAGAGGTTTCTCGTTTCCTGAATTTTGGGAGTGTTCCTGCTGAGTTTTCCCCTCCTGGTTTGGGATTGGAGGGAGAAATCCTTGTCACTCCCCTCTCCTCTGATGTTGTTCCTTGGTATAGACCCAGGACTACAGAAGATTTCCCCACTCCTGCACAAAGAGGAGCGTCGGCTGATTGGAGTTCATTAGCCTTCTCTTTGAACCCTCTCTTGTTTCCCACTCCACTTTAGGACTCATTCCCAGTAGCCCCTTCGTGAACTCCTTCTCCTCCTAGTTCTCCTCCACCTAATATTCCTATGGCTAGTGCTAATCCCCCTCTGAATTGAATGGAAGCCATAGTTGCTGCTAGATATGCTCTCTTAACCCTACCACATCCTATGAATCCTCTCCCTGTTGGATATTACTTGAAGTACATGCCCAAGTTCACTAGGGAAGGGGACATAACCGAAGAGGAGCACCTGGCTGCTTTCTACAGTTATGCAGACAACCTAAATATTGAAAATGAAGATGTCTGGATGAGAGTCTTCATCCAAAGCCTGGATGGTGAGGTGAGGAAATGGTTTAGAGGATTAGCCCCTGGATATATTGCTGGGATTGAAGCTCTAGATAGTGTCTTCCTAAGGCAGTGGGGAGATAGGAAGGATTTCATGTATTACATGTCAGATTTTGGATCTTTGAAGAAAATGGAAGGAGAGTCTGTCTTTGACTTCTCCAAAAGATTCAATAGGATGTACAATAAGATTCCTACAGAGATAAAGCCCTCATAAGCCTATGCCCAAATTTCCTATGCTAGTGCATTCGACCCGGATTTCTGTCTTCTATTGAGAGAAAGAAGAGCTACCTCACTAGCCCAAATGCAAGATGCGGCCATAGAAGTGGAATCCAATGTATTAGCAGCTGACAGGCTAAGAAACAAGGTTGACACAGACAGAAGAAAGGGAAAATCCGAAGCCTCAACTTCTGGCCCACTGGTGCCTCACGCTCAAGTGGATGAACTGACCAAGATGATGAAGTTTCTGTCTGAAGAGATGGAGAGACTGAAAGTGGAAAGGAGGCAAGTGTACAAGGGCCCTCAGGGAATAAAAAACAAAGGGGGTTTCAGGAGGCCAAACAATATTTCTCCTCTGACTATGCACAGAGAGAGGGGAAGAGACAGAGAAGACTAGAAAATTCAGGCCCCTCTTCAGAACAATTTTTTGACCAAAGATGAAGAAGGGGAAACAGACGAACTTGATCCTGAGATCCATTGCTTCGGAGAGACTCCCCCTTTTCCTCATCTAACTCAATCAGCATACAAGGAGTCTCTTGTGAAAAGAGATAAATGAACTGGGCAAGGAAAACCAGACTAGTGGCCGCCGAGGCAGGTATGACCTGAGGTCTCAAAAGAAGGCAGTAACAACTAATGTTCCTGAGTAGTCCACTAGAACAGAGAGGCCTGCTAATGAACTAGAATATAGTCATAGAGGTAAGAAGGCTCAACCCCTCTCTCCCATTGTCCACAATCATGTTCCCGAAATAAGAGAAATTCCAAAGCTTACATCTTCTTTTAATTTCGAGCATGAGATTCAAAAGATCAGAATCCCTATGCCCCTCACTGAGCTAATCAAACATGAAGAATTCAAAAAATGCTTCTCTGAGATTTTACAGTCTGAGGCCTCATGCCTTCACGTAGACTCCATAAACCTCCAAGATGAAAATCCAGCAGTCGTCTAGGCCCCATGGTAGAAGATAGAGATGACTCATCCCCTCCTTTCTACACATCTCTGAACATACATGATAAAGTGATGCACAACTGCTTGATGGATTCAGGGGCTTCTCACAACCTCATGCCCAAAACTGTCATGGAAGAGTTAGGTCTAGAAGTCACCCGAGCCTATCATGACCTCTATTCCTTTGACTCCAGTAGATTTCAGTGCCTTGGAGTTATTAAAGACCTGGTTGTGACCTTGTTTCAACTTCCCATGAAAAGTGTGGTCATGGATGTCATAGTAGCTGACGTCCCCCCCAAGTTCAGCATGTTGTTATCAAGATCTTGGATAAAAAGACTGGGGGGAAATTTACAGATGGACTTAACATATGCTACTATCCCATTGTTTGGAGGAGAACATAGGAGGATTTACAAAGAATCCCAACTGGCCTATATAATCAGCGATGAAGCTAACCCGACCAATCATCCCATCTTTGCCTTGGACATTGATTTAGGCTCCAGTTTACTACAACTCACCCATGCCCCCGATCCTCCTCTCAAACTCAGAAAGAAGCCTGCCATTTCCCCTAAACCTCCTCCCTCTATCACCCCCATATGGAAAATGTTCTTTGATGGAGCCTCTTCCAGACAAGGTGTGGGCGCTAGGGTGTTTTTTGTATCGCCTGATCAGGAAACCATATATCTGTCGTACAAACTACAATTTGAAGTTACCAACAATGTGGCAGAGTATGAAGATCTTATCCTAGGATTAAGAGCTACAAGGGAAATGAGAATCTAGGAAGTAGCAGTGTTTGGAGATGTAGAGTTGGCGGTCCAACAGGTCAGAAATGCCTATCGCGCTAAAAATCCCTGGCTCAAGAATTATAGAAATGAGGTATGGGACCTAGTTGATAATTTATTCTTGGCTTTTAACATTTCTTTCATTCCGAGGGAAGAAAATACTTTAGCTGATTCTTTAGCTGTCTCAACTAGTTTGCTCGAATTTCCCCTGCCGCCTATGGTCAAACTTGATGTTGAAATAAAATATAGACCCTCTATACCGGACAATGTCAAGCATTGGAAGGTATTTGAAGATGATCTGGAAATCGAGAAATTTCTCCAATCCTTTGATAACTTTTCTGTGTTGCACATAGATGAGGATCCTGACATGGAAGGTGACCATCACCCTGGGGAGTTTTTAAATAAAACTGCCAACCACCAGATTATTCAACTTCCGAGCAATTACATTATGAGAGGACTAATCCCGTTAGAAAGATTGTTCGATGGGAATGATGTGGCAGTAAAGCGTAGAGTTCCAGGTGATAATACTGACACATCTAAGTGAAACATAGGCACACCAGAGGAGCCTAAGTTTGCCAAGTTGTCAAAGAGCTTGACCAAGGAGCAGAGGGATGAATATGCTGAGTTGATGAGAGAGTTTGTTGATCTGTTTGCATGGACCTACAAAGACCTCAAGACGTATGACACATCTGTCATTGAGCACAAGATCCCATTGAAACAAGAGGCTAAGCCATTCAAGCAGAAGTTGAGACAGATAAATCCCATGTTACTACCTGTCATGGAGAAAGAAGTGAAGAAACTACTAGATGCCCAAATCATTTTCCCCTTGAGATATTCCGATTGGGTGGCCAATTTGGTCCCGGTAAGAAAGAAAAGTGGGGAAATCAGACTCTGTGTTGATTTCAGGAACCTGAACAGAAGCTCAAGGAAAGACAATTATCCCCTACCCAACATGGAGCACATATTGCAGAAGGTCACTGGTGCATCTAGAATATCCATGATTGATGGATTTTCTGGTTACAATCAGATATCAGTCATGCATGAGGACCGGGAGAAAACGACCTTCACCACCCCTTGGGGGACATTCATGTATGCCAAAATGCCTTTCGGATTGATGAATGTAGGAGCAACATTTTAGCGGGCCATGGACATAGCCTTCATTGGGGAGAAGGACCAATTCGTGGTAATATATCTAGATGACATCACGGTTTTCTCTAGGACAGATGAGGAGCATTGCTGCCACTTGAAGAAAGTTTTCCTGAAGTGTCGGAGGTTTGGCCTATCTTTGAACCCCAAGAAATCTTTGTTTTATATGAAGGAGGGAAAGCTATTAGGCCATATAGTATCAATAGAGGGGGTGAGAATTAATACTAGTAGGGTAGAAGCAATTCAGACCCTATTGCTTCCCAGATCTAAGAAGGAAGTTCAGGCCTATTTGGGGAAGATAAATTTTCTGAGGAGGTTCGTCTCAAATTTTGTTGAATTGGTGAAACGCATCACAGCCATGCTCGGGAAGGGAAACGAAGTCAAATGGACCGCTGAACCCAGGGAATCTTTTGTCCAAATAAAGAGAGCATTGACTGAGGCACTTGTGCTAATCAATCCTGATTATTCTAAAGATTTCCTGTTTTTTTCTTTTGCTTCTTGTGATACAATAGTAGCGGTCTTATTGCAGAAAAATGATGAAGGGCGAGAGCAACCTATTTCCTTTTACATCAAAGCATTGAGAGATGCAGAAATCTGGTATGAGATCATGGAGAAGCAGGCCTATGCCTTAGTGAAAGCTCTCAAATATTTCAGAGTCTATGTCTTGCACTCAAGGATCACTGCATATGTTCCTTTGGCCTCTGTGAAGGACATTCTTATACAACCTGACATAGACGGAAGAAGAGGTAAGTGGATTGCCAAGATCCTAGAGTTCTATTTGGAGATTAAGACCACCAAGTTGATAAAGGGGCAGGGTTTAGCCAAGCTGCTAGCTGAATCCAATTACAAAGCCTTGGGGATTAGTTTCATCAATGCCTGTTCAAAAAATCCGCAAGTCGGATCATCCAATAAGGATTTCCAGAGTGCCTTATCCTTAGCAGCATGCCCCTGGTACAAGGATGTCTTGTATTTTCTGCAAGAATTGAAGCCTCCCAATGGAATGGGAAAAAGCAAGGCAAGAGATTTAAAGCTCAAAGCAGTCAGATATTGCCTCATTGGCCAAGCCTTGTACTGGAAAGACACTCTAGGGGTATTTTTAAGGTGTCTGGACCCGCAAGAGGCCCAGAAGGTTATGTTTGATTTCCATAGCAGTCTTTGCGGAGGCCATCATTTCTGGAAGACCATGACGCATAAGATCCTCTGGGATGGGTATTACTGGCCCACTTTATTCCCTAATGTCTGCAGAGAAATAAGAGCCTGTATCAAATGTCAAATGTTCTTAGGAAAGCAGCAACTCAGATCTCTACCATTAAATCCTATAGTGGTTTCAACACCCTTTCAATAGTGGGGATTGGACTTCATTGGGGAAATTCATCCACCCTCAAGTGGCTAGCACAGATGGATCCTGACTGCGACAGACTATTTCACCAAATGGATAGAAGCTATCCCAACCAGGAGAACTTATCACAAACTAATTATCAGCTTCTTGGAAGATATCATAGCCAGATTTGGCTGTCCTAACAAAATTGTCACTTACAATGCCACCCCTTTCAGGTTTGAGCCTTTGGTCAAGTTCTGTGAACAGTTTGAGATTTCACTGATTCACTCTACTCCCTATTATCCTCAAGGAAATGTACTAGCAGAGTCTTCCAATAAAATCCTGATCAAGCTCATTAAGAAATTACTGGAAGAAAATAAAAGGGCCTGGGATTCGAAGCTCAAATTTTCTCTGTGGGCTGATCGGGTGACAACCAAGAAGTCACTGGGAGTCTCACCTTTCCAACTTGTTTATGGAGCAGAGGTTGTTTTCCCTACTCAGCTCGTTGTATCTATGGAAAAATTCCTCCAAGACTTTGAAGGAGAGCCCGACCATATGGTCAAAAGGGTTCATCAAATAGTGGAAGTACAGTAGATCAGGGAATAGGTCATGAACAGGGCCCACGATCATCAGCAGAAGATCAAGTAAACCTTTGACAGGAAGAGCAGGAAAAAAGATTTCGAGCAGGGTGAGATGGTGTTCAAATGGGATGCACCCAAGTAGGATAGTGGCAAGCACAGTAAGTTTGATGCCCTCTGGTTTGGTCCTTTCAAGATCATTAGAGTATTTTCAAACAACACTTACGGGTTGCAGGATCTGGAAGGCAAAGAAGTTTTTAATGGCCCAGTAAATGGGCATTTATTAAAAAAGTTTTTTTTGTGATCCGCAATCGGCTTGTTTGTTTTTGTAAATATTGTTT
>JASDQU010737527.1:105454-118348 GCA_032191745.1 Picea mariana
CAAGGCCAACAAGCCCTGACCTCATCATCAAAGTCCACTTTTACAGAACTTAATTGATTAGTAACCATATTAAATTCATTTAAATGATCTACAATAGAACCACCTTCTGACATCTTCATATTAAATAACCTCTTCATTAGAAATAGCTTATTGGACATTGAGGGTTTTTCATACAGTTTAGCCAATGCATCCATAAGCTCCTTTGTTGTCTTTTCTTTCAAAATATTGAAATCCATCGACGCTGCTAGGCTCAGCCGTATCATCCCTAGAGCCTTTATGTCAAGAATCTCTCATTCTTTGTCCTCCATGGCTATCGACTTCTTTTCTATTCCGCCCAATGATAGAAATAGATCCTTCTGATATAAATAATCTTCCATCTGCATCTTCCATAAATGGTATTTTTGGCCATTAAATTTCTTGACCCTAAACTTTCCATCTTTTGTCAATGCTCCCACTCGAGCTAGGAACCCTCTTTTCCTATGAGTTACCTTTCGCTCTGATACCAGTTGTTAGAAAAATAGGATCGTGGAGAAAAAAAATTAAAAAAAAATGTGGAAATAAAACACAGAAGATACACAATACAATAGAGACACAGATATATGTGGTTCACCCAGTGTGGGCTACGTCCACCAGATAAATTGCTAGGTCCTTCCTTTATTATTATCCAGCAAATGAAGGGATACAACCTACAACAAACCTTTTGTAACTTCCTCTTATTTATCTCACAGTCTCCTATCTCATAATACAATATTCGTAATAATACATATCTGCAATACATTTCCCTCATAAAAGAGGGTTTCCTTCTAGGGAAAAAAACCCTAAGATAACTTCTACCATCATATCTGCGACCTTATAATAAACGATCCAGATTTACAAGGAAATTATAATATAAATTTACAAGGAAATTCTTCCTTCGGGGGCTCTGCCCCCGGACCCCGTAGAGGGTAACCCCCCTCTACACTCCCCCACATGGAGGAGTGTACATTCTTCCGTGGTGTAAAGTTTTCAAGGGGTATCAACATGGATAAAAACAAAGACCTCTGAATCAAGAAGATAATCAGGCTCCACAACCAACAAAAGGATGATGTCACAATTTCCTCCAGGACAGATGTTTATCCTTCAGACTTTAGAGGGAGTCACTTTACTCAAAGGGAGTCAAACTATTTGAGAAGAAAGAAGAGACAGTACCTTCTCCCCCTTCTGCAGTTCAGATGGAGACACTTACTGATCTAGTTGATCCCGTAGCTCTAGTTGATGTTACCAGAGACATTTCATTAGGCCAGAAGAGGCCTGCATGGGCTTGACGGAATCTGCAGGAGGCAGAGAGACATGAAGCTCCTCGTGGTGCATTCCAAGAGAGAAAGAGACCACGGATATATTTCAAGTTATGTTTCAGCCATGAGCCACATCATTGATACTAAGCCTTCTTTTCATGGAAAAGAAGCAAGTCAATAGGTTTGGCAATATGCCATGACCGAAGAGTATCAGTCCATCATGAAGAATGATGTGTGGGATATTGTTTTGAGACCGAAAGGGAAGTATGTAGTGACTTCCAAGTGGATATATAAGATCAAACATGTATCTTATGGAAGTGTCGATAAGTACAAAGAGATATTTGTGGCTAGAGGATTCTCTCAGGTGGAGGGAATATATTATGAGGAGACATTTTCTCCTGTTGCCCGATACACTTCCATCCATACGATTATTTCCCTTGCCGCATCCATGGGTTGGAGACTACATTAGATGGATGTGAAGATAAACTTTCTCAATGGAGAAATTGAGGAAGAAGTTTACATTGAGCATCCAGATGGATTCATGATACATGAGAAGGAGTCTCATGTGTGCAGGTTGAAGAAGGCCTTGTCTGAACTAAAACATACACCTCGTGCATAGTATGAGAATATTGATCGATACTTGATGATTTTTGGCTTCAATAATAGTGTTGTTGATCCAAGCCTATACTACAACATTGTTGGTGATGAGTGTCTGATTTTGGTCCTATATGTTGATGACTTATTCCTTATTGGTTCAGAAAGCCTTATTGTTGAATGCAAGTGTGCATTGGCTTCTGAATTCGAGATGAAGGACCTTGGTATCATGCACTACTTATTGGGACTAGAAGTGTGGTAGAGGACTGATGAGATTCTCCTGAGTCAGGGGAAATACACAGTAGAGATATTGAAGAAATTCGGGATGACAGACTACAAGTCCATGCCTACATCGATGGTGATGAATATGAAGAAACTGAGTCGGACTTCTTCTGATTCAGGAAAGATTGATCCACATCTTTACAAATAGTTGATTGGATCATTGATGTATCTGTTTAACACCATACTTGATATATTCTATGTAGTGAGTGTACTCAGTTAGTTTATGAGTCAGCCAAGACATACACACTGGATAGCAGTGAAGCATGTGTTGAGATATTTATGAGGCACAGCCGGTTATGGAATGAGATATGCCTCCGGTGTAGACATGATATTGAAGGGATATGTCGATGCATATTGGGCAGGGAGCACAGTGGACCGGAAGAGCACCTTCGGTTGTTGTTTTACTTTGGGATCTGCCATGGTTTTTTGGTGCAACATGAAACATAATTTTGTGGCTTTGAGTACTGCAAAAGCATAGTACATTGCATTATGTGTGGCAGTCTGTGAAGCAGTGTGGCTTCATAATCTCCTTTCATACTTATTTGGACATGATATGGATTCCACCATTATCCATTGCGATAACCAGAGCTCTATGAAGCTCTCCAAGAATCATGTGTTTCACAATAAATCAAAACACATCGAGATCAAATACCATTACATCATAGATATGGTGCAGAGGAAAGAAGTACATGTGAAGTACCTTTCTACACATGAGCAGGTTGCAGATGTCTTCACCAAACTGCTTGCCAGGACGAACTTCAAGTACTTTCGTGAGAAACTTGTCCTGGTAGAGAATGCCTCCCTCGCTGAGAGGGAGTGTTGATGATTGCAGCTTCATGAGACATTCTCCGTATCGTACTCCTCTGGACTGATTTGAGATGATCTGTGAGAATGCCCATGTGATGGGTGAGTCGTACTCCTCTATACTGAGTTGAGATGACGTGTGTGGTCTCTTGTCATGCTCCTTTGGACTGAGTTGAGATGTCACTTGAGATGGTCTCCTATCGAACTCCTATGGACTTATTTGAGTCGACTTGAGATGGCTCTCTAGATCGTACTCCTATGGATTTAGTTGAGTTAATCTGTTGAGAGTGACATCCATGTGGTTGAGCACATGTGGACTTGTCCCAAGTGGCAGAGAACTAGAGGATGTTTGGGAGATCCATTGTTATATTGTCTAAAAGTAAGATTATTGTGAAACTCTAATTTTTTATTGTGAAGGGTACAAGTCAGCCCCACCATGTAAAGATAATTAATATTGTGTAAAAGATTAATTATATTATTGAGTTGTACAAGTCGACCCTATTGTGCCAATAGACACATCTATTGATGAGTTAGGTTATGTATTTATAGGAGAGATACATCCCCATTGTGGATCATATCTCATTCTCACAACACACAATGTGGAGATCTGAAATTTGGTGCGCACTTCTCTTAGACGCTAGCTTTCTTGGTCATAGAGCACCCTCTTGTGTGTGCTAGGGTTTGTGGTGTAAGGGTGATCTTCTCTTGACTCTATAGAAAAGGATTGTTGGGTTTTTCCCTTGTTTGATAAGGGTTTTCCCAGGATAACTTCTTATATCTTTTTCATGGTTATTCTTCTTGTGATCTTGGTTTACTGCAATATTTGTATTTTGTGTAGCTGCATTGTTTATGGTTCAAGTTCATGCTAAATTGAAAAGAAATTACATGTGCTTGAGATAGGCATTAAAAATTCAACACTTGGTGGAAATGGAACAATAGATGTAGCAATGTATTGAATGGGACGGGTAGGACATTCTTTTCGCACAACAAAAGGAACTTCTCAAATCAGTGGAGGAAAAAAGGAGGAAAATTTTGTTAGATTGTGAACAAGAATAGAGAATCAAAAGTAGGGAAATCCAGTTGAATGTTGGAGATGAAAATTCCAAGTTTTTCCATCACTTTTCAAATAATAGGAAACCAACAAACATTGTTTGGGCCATAGACAAGGAAAATGGATCAGAAGCCACCATATTTGAAGAGCCAGTAGAGTAAGGGAACTCACACTTTGGGAAATTTTTTAAGGAAGACTCTCATGCAACCATTAATTCCATCCTCTAGGTGGACTCCCATTTTCCCAACTTGATTAAACAAGAAGGAAATGAAAAGTGCGTGGTTAAGATCATCTTAGAAGAATTACTAAGGGTTTTACATAGGTTTCAAAGAGATAAAATCACAGGCCTGGATGGGCTCCTGGTTGAAATTTATATCAACTGTATTGATTTCTTGGGGAACGATATCCTAAAGATAATGGAGTACTCTAGAACTTATAATCATACTTTGGTGACCTTTAGCACTACTTTCATTGCCCTCATCCCAAAATTAATAAATCCTTCTACTTACGAATAATTCAGACCCGTCTCTCTCTACAATAGCATTTATAAAATCATTTCAAAAATTATAGCTTGACAATCAAGGACATCCTATTAGACAACATCTCCCCTAAGAAATTTGGGTTCCTCTAGGGGAGGGGGATTCATGAAGCAATTGGTATGGCTCAAGAGGGCCTTCACTTGATACACTCAATTCATCAGAAATATCTAGTTTACAAGGTTGAATTTTCAAAGGCATTTGACAGAGTCAGTTAGTTATATCTTAGGATCCTTATAATACATTTGGGATTCTGTCATTCTTTTGTCACATGGGTAATGAGTTGTGTCACCTTAGCCTAGATTTCCTTGTTAATAACGAATCGGACATGCCTTTATTTAGAGAAGAACATGGCTTATGATATGGTTTCCCTATTTCACCCCTGCTTTTTCTTCTAGTTGCAGAGGGTCTTAGTAGGCTGGTCATGGATGCTTTAGACATGGGTTCTCTAAAAGGTATTGTAATGAGCCCCATATGTTTCATCCCACATCTCATGTTTATTGGTGACATCTTGATTTTTTGTGAAGGAAACCCTAGACATATTTAGCATCTGGAGGATCTTCTCATCTCTTTCTATAAATCCACATGAATGCTAATAAACAAGTCAAAATCATCCATGTTCTCTTAGGGACTGTCCGAGCAAGAAAAAAATTTATCTCTCAAATTTTCTTTATTCAAGTTGAAGATATTGGATCAAGCTTCAAGTACTTAGTATTCATTCTCAAACCTAATGACTACAAGAAGAGCAATTGGCTTTGCTACTGGCTAACAAAAAGATAAGTGCATTCTTAGTGTAACAAATGGCTATATTGATTTGGTCAGTTGGTATTGGTAAAATCATTTATGGAATCCATCCCTGTTTTTTAGCTCTCCCTTTCCTAGATACCAAAAGGAATCTTAGGTAAAATCCACCAATTATCCTTCAATTTCTTTGGGTAGGCTATGAAGACAAAAAAATCAATGGTGTTAGCCTCTTGGTGAAGGTTGGCTATTCCCAAATCCATGGGGGGATGGGTGTTATGAAATGAGGAACGCTTCCACACTAAACCTAGCATAAGAGAGGAAGATATATTTAAACAAGAAAGTAAATGACAAAGCGAACACAATGTACACAAAGATTTTACCCTGGAAACCCAAACTGGGAAAACCAACATTCCTTGAGCATTCAACTCTCTTGTTTTTTTGTTCATTCAGAATAAAAGGTTACATGCCCATATTTGGTCCACACCTAAGACACAATCGACATCACACCTTCTTTCTTTACACAAGAACAACCCTGTAACCAATTCGTCTTACATCTACATGACTAACAACCTCCACGATTTCATCATCTTTTACAACATTACAACACGCCTTCCATATAGGCTTTACAGTAGGAAAAACCCTAAATAAAAGGTGCCCAAAAACGTTTATAGATCGACATAGATCATTGGCTACAAATCCCTCAAATCTTGGGATTTTGTTACAGTGAACGGTCGACCTTCATTCGGTCTTCAGTTAGTTTCCACATGCCCGTTTGTTGACCTCTTCGACTTGCTTTCTTTGTCTTAAACTTCAAATTTACCTGGTTGAACCACTCTACCTTCAACTTGTTGTCGATGTCTTCAACTTCGAATTTACCCAGTCAAACCACCTAGACCTTTGACTTTTTTTCGATGTCTTCAACTTCGAATGTCAGTCGATCCACCCCGACTATAATTTCACTACAAAGAATATAACAACCCAACATTATTCCACGTGTTGTTTTCTTTGCTGAAACTGAAACTGGGATTTCTCTAAACTTTTTCATAGACCCAGGGAAGCAATGCCCATTGTCTCTTTGTACCAAGAGAACTTCACAACACTCACAGACTTGGTCAAAGAGTCTGCTATGTTTTCCAACATGTCTACTTTCTCCACCAACACCTTGTTGCTTTCCACCATGTATCTCACGAAAGGGTATTGTACATCAATGTTATTAGTCTTAGAATGGTAAGATGGGTTATTTTCCATAAATATTACGCTTTGACTGTTGCAACTTTTCTTCATAGCTCTCTGCTCAAACCTTATTCTTGAACACAACCTTTGCATCCATACTTCTTCTTTACTTCCATGAGTGGTTTCCATGTATTCAACTTCTATTTTTGGCAAGGATACAACTTCCTGTCACTTACTCATCCAACAGATTTATCCACCGAATAAATTGAAGACATATCCACTGGTCGACCTTCATCGATCCAGATCTATAGCCTAGCTGGCATCAACAAAGACATGTACATTTCATTCACTTTCACCTCTAGTTTTTCCTTGATAAAATATAGCATAGTCTTTTGTGCCACACAAATACCCGAATACTATCTTGACAGTTGTCCAGTGCTCCTTCCCAGGTGTCGACATGTATCTTCTTAACACTCCCACTGCATGGGAAATGTCTGGTCAAGTGCATACCATCACATACATTAGACTACCAACAACACTTGCATAGGGGACATGTGCCATGTTCTATATTTCCTCATCTTTCCTTGGACATTGTTCAACAATTATCCTTACTCCCACAAGAATTGGCACCTTCACAGGTTTGCAATCCTAGATGTTGAAACATTTCAATATTGTTTCAATATGCTTTGTTTGGTTCAAACAAATCTTTCTAGCTTCTCGATCTCTCTTGATCTCCATTCCCAGAATGAAGTTCGTTGCACCAAGATTTTCATGTCAAACTTGAAGGATATTTGCTTTTTCAACTTCTTTATTGCATTCATTCTATTTCCAATCAATAACATGTCATCGATATACAATGCTACATATATGAAACACCCAACTTCTTCTTTGGAATGTATGCAATGATCATCTTTGCTTCTCGCAAACCCAAAACTAAGGATGTATGTGTTGAACTTTTGGTACCACATCCTTGGTGATTACTTTAGACCATAAAGGGATCTTTTTCAGTTTGCAGACCAAATCTGTATTTCCCTTAACTACAAATCCTTCAGGCTATTTCATGTAGATTTATTCTTCCAGGTCCCTGTGTAGGAACATTATCTTTACATCCATTTGTTCTATCTCTAGATCAAATGTTGTAGCCAGAGAGATTAGTACTCTAATGGAAGTTAATTTTGCATCAGGAGAAAAAATCTCACCGAAGTCGAATCCTTTAACTTGGGAATATTCTTTCACTACCAGTCGAGATTTGAATTTCTCTACTTGACCTACTACAGTCATCTTCTTATTGAATACCCATTTTCTACTGACAAGCTTTCAAATCCTTTGACTGGGGAATATCCTTTTGCTACTACTCGAGCTTTGAATTTCGCAACTTGACCTGCCACATTCATCTTCTTCTTTAGTACCCATTTTCTACTGACAAGCTTTCTTCCACTTAGTAATTTGACTAAGTCCCATGTCTCGTTCTTGTGGAAGGATTGCATCTCTTCCACCATGCATCCATCTAGATTTTTCCCTCTACTGAGTCGACTGCCTCCCCAACCGACTTAGGCTCATCATCTGTGGAAGTTAACACAAATGCATAACAAAAGATGGGTGGACTATACCTTTTGATTAGTTTTCTTAATCGCTCTGAACTCCTTACAACCGAGGTCGGTTGTTCCACCTCTTCTTTTGATTCAGTCGAATCATCTGAATCATCTTCTTCATTCCCTAGTTCAAACCACACCTTCTCTGGATTATTCTTGTTGTGAAAAAATTCTTCAGGATCATACTTACTCTCGACTTCTCTTAAGACCAAATCTCGATTGTACATTGTTTTCCTTGATGCAGGATCCCAAAGCTTGTATCCTTTCATTCCTTCTTTGTTTCCAATGAAAATACACTTGACTTCCTTCTTTTCTAGTTTGTTCCTCTTTTCCATGGGAACATGCACAAATGCATCACAACCAAATACTTTTACATGTGAAATCGAAGGCTTCTTACCAGACCATACCTCATGTGGAGTCATGTCGACTAGCACCGATGAAGGAGACATATTCAACATATATTTTGCAGTGTCGACTACCTTCGCCCAGAATTCTCTATGTGGTGTCATATGATGGGATGCTCCTGATTCGATCAACCAAACATATTTATTTGACTATGTATTGTTCAACGCCAGGTACACATCACCTCTCTTATCTGGAGTTGTCTTTCTCTCAGTCAACTGCTTCTCATCGGACCCTATAATTACTTCCATTACCTTCAACTTGCAGTCCCTTTTGTAATGCCCAACTTTATCTCATTTCCAACATATTATTGTCGACTAAATAGGGGATTTAGATCTACCCTTCGACTTAAACTTTCTACCAGATAATTTTCCTTTATCTCTATCAATCGGTCGACCTCTCACCACTAATGCATTTTTGGTCGATCCTTCCATGTTCTTCCTTCTCATTTCTTCTAATGGTAGAGATGCAACCACGTCTTCTAGCGCTAATGTGGTTGAATTTCTCCTTATAGCCATGACTAAGCTATCTCAGGAGTCTGGAAAAGAACATAATAGGATAACACATTTCTCCTCCTTAGTGATTTTAATATCCACAAAATGTAATTGTCTTATAATGGTATTAAACGCATTTAAATTCTCTATCACCGAACTGTCTTCACTCATCCTCAGAAGATATAGTTTCTTTCTGAGAAATAACTTATTTACTAGGGATTTTGATTGGTACAAGCTTTTCAACTTGTCCCACGGTTTCTTGGTCAAATATTCACCTGAGACATTCAGTAGTACCGAATTTGCAAGACAAAGTCAAATCGTACTCCTTGCCCTTCTCTTGAGTTTCTCCCATTCTTTCGTCGACATACCTGTCAGCATGGTACACCCATTGTTCTTGATCTACAAGGATATCTTCAATTTTAAGTTTCCAAAGCTCAAAATTATGGCCATTGAATTCTTCGATCTTTATTCTCAAGTTGCTCACCATTATTTAACACAATCTTTAAGTATTTATGACTTAAGACTCTTACTAAACCTAGGGTTTAACTCAAATCCAAGGTTGTTAAACCAAGCTCAGATATCACATGTTAGGAAATGAGGAACACTTCCACACTAAACCTAGCATAAGAGAGGAAGAGAGATTTAAACAAGAAATCAAATGACAAATCAAACACACAGTACACATATATTTTATCTCGAAAACCCAAACTGGGAAAACCAACATTCCTTGAACGTTTTTCTCTCTTGTTGTCTTATTCATTCAAAATAAAAGGTTGCATGCCTAACTATGGTCCACACCTAAGACACAATCGACATCATACCTTCTTTCTTTATAGAAGAACAACCTTGTAGCCAATTCAGATTACATCTACATGACCAACAACCTCTACAATTTCATAATCTTTTACAAAATTAAAACACTTCTTCTTTATAGGATTTATAGTAGGAAAAACCCTAAAGAAAAGGCACCCCAAAATGGTTACAGATCCACACAGATCATTGGCTACAAATCCCGTGAATCTCAATATTTTGTTACAGTCGACTACCAATCATCCTTCATTCGGTTTTGATTCAGTTGCCACACTCCCGCCTATCGAGCTCTTATCGGTTGACCTATTTGACTTGTTGTCGATGTCTTCAACTTCGACTTTACCCGGTCGAACCACTCATCCTTCGACTTGTTGTCGATGTCTTCAACTTCGAATTTACCTTGTTGAACCACCTTGACCTTCAACTTGTTTTCGATGTCTTCGACTTCGACTATGAGTCATTCCACCTCGAATAAATGCTCACTGCAAAGACTATAACAACCCAACAATGGGGCCTTAAAAATATCTTTTTGTTTTCAAAAGCATTGGTTTCTAAGTGTGTATGGAGACTAATTCAAGTATTTGGTTTGTGGGCATAGATCATCAAATAAAAATACATTCCTCAGCTCACTATTGTAGAAATACATTCCATAGTTTGGAAATCCATCATACCAACTTTTCCACTCTTCAGAAAATGGTTGATCTAGCACAATGGAAATGGAACCCAAATCCTCTTAGGAAATGACCCTTGGATTGGATGTCAAAATATTCATCTGCTTCCTTTACCCCTAGTAAGGAGGCTTAACAAGGATTGTTTCTTCTACCTAAATCATATCATGAGAAGAGACTTTGTAAATGGTTTGACCATATGGTTGTCTTGGAGGGAAATTGGTCTTGAGGAAGAGTTCACCCCTATGGGAAACTTACACCAGAGCCTTTCAGAACTTCTTTGTTTCTCACTTAGAGTAAGATGACCAGATGCTCTTGTCCCCCAATCCTACTAGAGGATATGCTTCGGAACTTGGATATGTGGCCCTAGCTCAAAAGAACAGGCTAGACCCTAGTCCATGGTGGGGAAAAAATATATGGAAGCTAAAATGCGCAAGAAAATCAAAACTCTTCATGTGGCTCATCCTGCACAACAAAGATCTTACTTGGGACAAGCTACAAATCAAGAGATATTTTCATGGGCATGGTAGATGTTGTCTCTACTATCAGAATTTTGAGACAAAATTTCATCTTTTTCTTGAATGCTCCTTTTCAAAGGAGGTTTGGAAATATTTTCAAAGGAATTTGGGACCTTCATGTGTGTGGGAGGGTGCCTCTATTAAGGATGCCTTAAATAATTGGATCAACAATCAACATCCAAGAAAACATAAGGCACTTACCATGACAATTGTTTGGGAAATTTGGATATCCCACAACCATTCTATATTCGAAGATAAGGTTCCTTCCTCTCAATGAATAACAATTCAAAGCTTATCAATCCTTGAAGCACACCCACAAGATTCCCTTGCTAAACAATCTAGAAGGCTTCAGGAGACATGGGTTCAAACAAACTTTCCTTGGGATTTCTTTGACAGGGTGGCACAAGGTGTCCCCTCCATGGGAGGGGCCAAAGGGGTTCTACACCTCACCAACACTCACACCATCTCCTTCCCAGGGGGACTTGGTTTGACCATGAACAACTTTAGTGAACTTATGACCCTTAAAATCACTCTTCAATTAGCTAGGGAAAGAGGAATTTCACAGTTACATATATAGAGAGATTCATATCTAGTCATAAATTGGATGAATGAATATTTCAATTTTTAGAATTATGTGCTCATGCCTCTTTTTCAAAATATAAAAATCAGTCTTCAGGATTTTCACTTCTCACTTTTGATCATGTTTATAGGAAAATGAATTAGGAAGCGAATTTCCTTTCCAAAATTGGATTGGTGTTGGATCAAGGCATATGAAAAATGAATGAAAAATAACAGGATGCCCCCTATGAATATTTTCATGTCTCCTAGCTCCAACTAGCATAGATACTTCAATGGTTATTTTTAGGCTGATATGTATATGTTGGTTGTGGTTTTAAGACTCTATTTCAACATTGTTGTTTGTTTATATGTCTATAGCTAGATGATCCTTAGATCCAGTGTTGAATCTTTGACTGAATTTGCTATTGAACTTACCATCAGACAAATAATCATAGGCTTGCGAACTTTTGTCTTTTGTTTATATATGTCTAGGCTATCAACCAACAAGAATGCCCATAACATCTATAAATGTGATTTTGTTCCTACCTAATAAATAAAATTACCGGATTTTTTTCCTTGGAAAAAGAAAGAAACAAAACCCTATTTGCATAAGGCTTTTCACTCTAGGCATATGACTTATGTTCTTAGTAGTTCACATTATAGATCTTTCAGTGGCCAGATGTAGGTTAATTTAAGAAGGCCAACTGACTATGATGATAAGTTATATGGGTAAAATAAATATAGAAACTCTAGTGACTATACAATTAAGCATATCACATTTATATGATGCTTCAAATTCAACTTTACTTAGTAGCAAAATTTAGATCCTTTTATTTTCAATTAGCAACCATAGAAAAAAATAATAACTTAGTATAATGTTTTAGTGTAGTTCATAATCATTTATGTAGTTAGGTCTTAGTGGACGTTAATCATCATCATCATCATCATCATGTAGATTCAATTTGTCATAACTTTTATAAATATAAAAATCTCTAACATTTTGTTTTAACCATATAGATTACAAAGTCATTAAGCAAATTATTACCCTATATAATATTCTTGGAAATATTAACCTATTAGCAACAATGTTATGGTTGAGAAGTTTGAAGTCCTTGAATATTGACTAGCATGGTATCATGTGCGGGCAAGCATCATTGTTCAATTAACACTAAATTATTCATGAACTTATTAAGAGATCATAGACCATCCATGAAAAACACTTCTCATATTTTTGAATAAAGTGACCATTTTATCTTTGAATAAAGTAATTATGGAGAATACTTACATTATTATTATTATATGTTATTTTTATTTTCTTATTTTTAATAAAATAACCATGGAGAAGACTTTACTCCTTCAAAATATGTTAATTATTATTATTATTATGAAATGTT
>JASDQU010737527.1:118660-131433 GCA_032191745.1 Picea mariana
GCACCTCTTCAAAGGCTGTGATCAGAGCACCCGGATCAATGGCATATAAGGTGATTCTGGACCCCCCTCGACCTTCTACCTTTAAGCGGAGGGGGGGGGGTCTAGAATTGAGGACGCGTCTCTCCGACGGATGTGATTAGAGTGCCTGGATCAATGGCGCACAGGCGATCCAGACCTATCCCTCCTCTCTACGCTTAATAAGCGTGGACCCTTTCCCATCGTGTCAGCTTGTGGACCATCCTCCCCCTTGCCATCTGTTCTCCTCCTGACCGTAAGATGAGGATCACTCCCTTTAGCTCTTCCTCATCCCCCCGACTTCTCTCCATCTCCTCTCTTGCGGTCCATATGGTCCCTCCCCCATCTCATCATCCACTCACCACCTACCATGTGTCCTGCCCGCTCTGCTTATCTCCTTCCGCCATGTGTCTTCCCCTGTCACCTCTCTCACACCTCATTGCTTCTTAATTCACCCCCATGGTTTTAGTGCCACCACTCCCATTCTGTGCCCCACCCTTCGCGCTGGCCTCCACGCATATTCATCAGGCCGTTCAGTTAATCTAGGTGGTAGCACGAGGGGTCTTCCACGTCCCAAAGGTGCCAAGTCGGCTGGGTCATCCTCAATCCTAATGAAGCAGTTATTAAGGTAGTTGGTGGTGGTTAGACATCATCTCTGCCATAATGGGAAAGTTCGACGACGAATTAAGAGCACGTCGATTCACCTACGGAACTGTCAGAAGTCTGATTGCGTCTGCCATAGGTGCATGGTCACCTAGAGACTGCAGGTGCAGATTGTCAGAAGCCATGCAAACACAAAGTTTTTAATGCAACGTCTCGATTTTGTTGTTGTTGTTGTTTTGAGTATATGTAGGCATTTTCGCCATTTTTGGTATCTATCGATGGTAGAGCAAAGCTCCCAACTGTAAAGTTTTAACAACCATTCTAAATTCCTGGTTGTGCATCTGTATTTGAGATTTCTTGTTTTATGAAAAACAATTTTCCTAATCCGTCTATGTTTTCATCTCATATCGAAGGGTTCATGATCGACTGATTCGCATGAATTTTTATAGTTATGTTATGATAAAGGATTTATCGTTGCATTGTTGTATTCTCTGGTTTTCTGCATTCGGATGTAAGAGGATCTTGCCTTTGGATGTTTTCTCTCACAATCTGTTAGAAACTTGATCTTTATAATAGACTCCTACACTCTTCTTATACAAGTCTTCCCCCTACTCACCCTTATTACAACTCACTGTTTGAATTTTATCTAAGACCTCACTCGCCCATGCATGCCTGGCCTAGTTTCAGAGTTGAAAAGATATTGTTTCGAGTTTTACTTCTATTTGATCATCTCTTTATAAACAAAGATGACATTAAACTGATGGGCGTCGGTCTCTGCTCCTGCTACAATCCAGGAGTGACTTCCGATGCTAACACATACATATAATTCATCTAAAATAAAGAATAACATATCATTATTTTTCATTCTATTGGAGTTGAGTCTCTCTCACATCATCAATTTCATCTATGTGAGCCCTTTGAGTTAAAAGACATTAAAATCATCCAGGTGCTAATAAAATAAACTAGAACATTTTTTTACTTTAGCACACCAACAATAGCATGGGATTAGGGTATTTGGACTAAGAAAGTGAGTAAATTTTCCAAGACTATTAAACAAACTATAGAGTGCTAATGAAAGTATAAATACAACTTTCATATAATAATAACTAGGAACCCCCTCTCACAAAGGGGATAAACATGAGGTCATGTGCGAGAGAGAAACATAGATTGCCCCTCCAAAGCTTGACCAATCATAGTGGAAAGAGCGTATATTGGGGGGTTTTCTTGAGAAACCCATTGGTCTCGGTGCTTCATGAACTTCGAATCCATTCGGTTCCTCTGCAGTCTTGCCGATCCAGAGTCCATTTATATTCAGTTATCTTGAAGAGATTCATACTTTGATATCCTACCTTTTATCATTGAAATTTCATCCGCAAATGGTTATTGGAATCCAACATCTCCAAACACCTATTATTTCATTCATAGCCCCAAAAATCCAAAGGGCACGAACTATACAAATAGTTATAAAATTGACATGTGCAGAAACAATATAGAAAGCTCGCACACATGCATAGGAAAAAAAAGACAAAAAAGTGCACATGCATCCGATGTGCGACTGTGTACACAAAAATCCACGCACACCTGAGAACGATGCATTTATGATTCTTGTCGGCCCCTCACCCACTTCTTGTTCACTTCCCAAGTCAATTTGAACCTCAAATCCGAGCTGAATCCGAGTGGGGGAATTGTTAAAGATCTAAGGGTGCCCTAAAAGGCCCCTTGTTCACACTAAAGACTGGTTGGATAATGCCTCAGATATTTGCTATAAAAAGAGGCCATGGGTGCACTATGAATTCAAGAATCTCATTGTATTTTTATGCTACCAATATTCTCCTACAAGGAACATCTTTCCTTCTTGGAGCATACTAGCATCAATTCATTAAGCTATTCACCTCACCTCTTGAGGCAATAAGCTTGGATTTCTTCACCATTTCCTTTCTAGTTTTCCATTTGTAAGAAGAAATATCACACAAGTGATTCAAGAGCCTTCACTTGGAGGAAGAGGGGACCCATAAGTCTCCCATTATCTTTGGTGTTTTCCCACTAATACAATCTATCCATTGGTGGCATGAATATTGGTCAATTGTTTGATTTATTTTGGTTCTAATTTCGTTATGCATTGTATTTTTGTTTCTTTAGTTGTTTTTATCTTAGTTGTTTGTTTATTTCATGTGATTGAGTCATTGGATTCATACACTAACTTCTATCCTGTCCATCCCAACTGGCCTTGTAAGTGTCCCTGTTTTTCTCATTCAAGTGGCGAATATGATACAACAGATTGGCGACCATACTGGGGAGAGATATAATTTCCCTACCTATTTGGGTTGTTTGACCACTTATTTTTACTCTATTTACCTTGTAGGGATCATAACCGGCCCAGTCCTACCTGCAAAGAGTTGAATTCAGAGCTGGAAGAGGAGAATTTCATTTAAAATTCTCTTCCCTGATGCGTATTGGAATGTGCAAAGATTTTTCAGCCCACATTCGGGTCATCCAAGCACGTGCTCCAAAAACACTGTGTTTTCTAGTGAATTCTATGCACACTGTTCCAACAAGTCCTTTTTTCTCTACACATTGGCGCCACATGTGCCTCTGTCTAAACTAGGGCCAACACATCTATCTAGAAAATACAACATTGTAAGAGTTTTTTGTGATATTTGGAAGGCCCCTAACCTTATAAATATTGATTCTATGCAATTTGTAAATGAACCACACTTAGATTCCCTCCCCACATGAAGGGTTAGTAAAAACATAGGCACCTAGGGGGTTAAACAAAACCATATTTCTCCTATTTTTCTTTCATTTTTCCACATGGATGACTTGTTTTGATTGTAAAAGTTAACTTATGATCATTTTCTATCACATATAAAACTTGCATTGGGACCATAAATAAAACTTCAATCATTGAGCATGCTCTTCTCTCGCACCATAGAGTGATCTTGAGAATCCAAAAAATGATTGGGGGAAGATTTCATCTCCCTTAAAAAAAAAATCTTTAGGAGAGGACAAAGCCCCCCTAGGACCCCTCTTAGTTTCTTTTCAAAACATCTTAAATTTGTAAGGGCCCATACATTCCCACATGTTGCAAAGACTACGATAATTTTTTAAGATACTTTCATAGTTTACATCACTAGGGGAGTTTAAAGATTGTTGTAACGGGCCCATACATTCCCACATGCTTGCAATTTAGGATAGTCTTTTGAAGATTTCTTAGATTAAATAACATTAGGGATTCTAAAGGATTAGTAAGGACCCATATGTCCACATGCTAGTTCTTTAGCACAAGGTTGTACCAATGGCATCTAGTAAGATAGGTAATCAAGACTTGTAAGGACCACACGAAGTCCACATGATGCAAGGTGACATCTAACTTATTAAAAATTTGGCACATTTTCTCACTTGCTCAAACACAAAGTCATTTCTCACTCACATAATTTCATCTCAAATTGTGGAGATTGAAGTAGGTTTTCTCCAAAGGGATTCTAAACCGTCTCACTATTTCTTGAAGGAATTATCTACTCCCACTTAATTCAAATGAGATTGGTTCACACCCCCAATCTCTCAAACAACCGCATCTATTTTTTTTCTAAAAACTCACGAAGTTTTCCTCCACAGGAGGTGCCAAAAGAAATTTTTTAGTCTAGGTAGGATCTCAGGGATAGGCATCCAAATAACTCCCTGTTATCTGGTTCTCACATCTTCAAACATTAGAAGTTGACAAATAGGGAACCTTAAAATCCTCCAAATCAAGTGTTCCTACACCATAAGGCAGGGAGATAACTATGAAGGGTCGAAGGCCGAGGTTTGGTTGTTCTGTGCATCCCCCCTTGAGGCACCCACCTCTTGGAAGGGATGCAGCCCGTGACTAATTTCTGAGGCTAAAAATCTAAATGATGCACTTTGACTGAGCTACCTAGTGAAAAAAATTTAGGACATTTACCCAGGTGGATATTTTGGGCTGCAATTGCACCTTGATCAGATTTTGTGTGGCTATTGGGAAATATTGCCAGCTCTTTTAGGGTATGCACCCACTACCCCTGATTATAACTGATTGTTTCATCCTTCACTAGTCAATATTCTAGAGGCTTCAAACCCCACTATTGAGTGCTATTGGAAGGTCAAGTGTTATTTGAGAGGAAGGATGTTACGTATTTTTAGGACATGAGCACTTGTTTTCTTTTCTCTCCCACGTGAGCAAAATCTACCTACCCACATGTATGCTTCTTTTCAATTGATTTATGTATGATGCTCTTGTGATTACATGCTCTTGTGAGATATATTGTGAAGGTCTAAAATTATAGAAAGACTCTTGTTCATTTTATTTTCTCTCATCACCATTTGCGCACATTCACTTTGCTAGTCGGACATCATAGGGTACCCACATAATCCCCACCATTCCAGATGCTTGTAGAATCTCCCTCCTATTTTAGTAGGAGTTCCTAGTTTCTCCAACGCATCGGCTCAACCATTTCACACCTTTGTGAGTGATAATATTTTTGGATCAACTTTACTTGGCTCCACTTTACTTGGGTCTAATTCCCAAGGCCAACCATTTACTAGCTCTCCTTTACAAGGAAGCAAAGGGCAGACTTCTTCTCAAGGAGGAAGTACAACCCCACCTAACCCCTCTCAAGGGTTAGGTACACAAACCACTAACACGATGGCTAGAAATAATACTCCACTGCCACTCCACATGCCATATTTTTCCTCTCTTAACATCCTGAATCTGAGTAATCTCATGAATAATCCTATATTGCATGACCCCACATGGCCTGCAATGCCTACCAAACTACCTTTGGACATTCCCAAGTTTGATGGAAAGGTGGGAGAATATCCTGCCAATCATATCATGACCTTCCACTTATGGTTCTCTTCAAACAAAATCATGGATGACTCCGTCCGATTAAGGTTATTCCAATGCACACTTGCAGGCCCATTAGCTAAGTGGTATGTGGACAAAAAATCAGGGTCCCATGTGACTTTGGAATCCTTGGCCAATTCATTTTTTACCTTCTTTCAACTACCAATCCATAAAGACAATGGTATCTAACTACTCTCTTGTTTAAACAAACCTCATCCACCCATATCTGACCACATTCACAAATGGCATCGGTGACATAGTTTATGCAAACAAAAAACCACTAAGAAACAATGCCTCAATTGGTTTCTCAATTCACTTGTCCCCCTCCTTGCCAAAGATGTGGCCTCTACCTTCCCCCAATCTAAAGAGGAAGCCATCATCAAGGCTCAACACTATGACCTCATTTATTCATAGTCAGGATACTTATACATAGTACTACCTGACACCCCAAGACCCGTTCCATTCAGCCAGGAAAAACCTAGGATGTCTCACTCAATGGATAGATCAATTGGTACCACAACATGCCACAATCTGTCAACCCAACCACCACCTATGTATGGTACACCCCAACATCCACCTATGTATGGAGGACCCCCTTATTACCCTCTTCCCCCTTATCAACAACGATACGCTGCTGTTACCCCCCCACCCATGAGTGGACCTGCGTCGACACCCATGATGCGTCTGACTATTCACCCAAGCTTTGGTACACCCTATACCTCATCTTACACCCTAAGTACTAGTGAAATCACTACACCTTCCTATGTACCCTACCGGTCATTACTACAAAATAACCCATGTTTCCCATTTCCTGCCCCCCCACGGCTCATGGCTCCTCCACAAGGACAAGCACATGCTGGGGTTACCTTTGTTCATCCGTCTCCCATTAGTCAAATAATGACATAAAGAAAGGGAAAAATCAAAACAATAATAACCCAGGACCTCGGGGAAACAACCCCCAACAAACCCAACCTGCTGGGGGAAACCAGAATCAGGGGAAACAAAACCCCCAAGGGGGAAATAAAAAATGACAAGGGAGGAACAACAACAACAACCTCCAAAATAATTTCCCTTGTTCTCTTTACGATGAGAATGGCCATTATACTCACCATTTCCCCCAAATTTCAGAATTCAAACGAATGAAATATTTCGTGAATGTGCCATGTCCTATCATGTCGCCTGCCCCTTAGTAGGCCCCACAATAGTATTTCCAGCAACCACACCCGGCTGTGTTGCAAAACCCTATTCCAAACCAAGGTTTGATGAATACCCAAAAGGATATGCATCATGCCCCACCATAGATGGGACAATATCAAAACCATGGGATTCAGGTGGATCATAATATCCTCCAAAATAGCGAAGAAGAAATTCTTCTACAAACGCACATTTTCCCATACCACACACCCCATGAATCTACTCCCACCACTTCGAAAGAAGATCTAGTTACAATAGGACAACCTTTGATGATTCCACACCCTAATACTGAACCCCCCCTTTGTATTCCTCACATCCCATTACGATGGAATGTCAACAACCCTCAAGCTAGGGTGAGACACAATTACAGTCTGGTCGATGACTTGGCGCAATATCCTGCAGCCATGTCGATCTTGGAGGTTCTCCAAACTTATCCCACTCAATGGAAATCATTACTTTCCACCTTGGGGGTAGTTGAGCCTTCTAATACTAGACTCATCACATTTGATCTAGATTGTGGGGAACCCCATCTCCCCGCTTTAGTATATTTCCAGATACCAGCCAAAATTTGGAACATCACAGTTCATCGATGCATCATTAATGAAGGTGATTCCACATGCATCATGTCCAAAATCATATGGCAGAAACTTGGCTCCCTTGAGCTAATACCATCCACTGTCACCTTGAGAGCTTATGAGAGACAACCATCCTCTCCTAAAGTCCTCTTCCAAAATGTCCCCATTGAACTCGGGTGAAAAACCATTCTTATTGGCATTGAGGTTATCGATGCCCCACTCAATTACAACATCTTGTTTGGGCATAGTTACATGTATGCTATGAAGGTGGTGTCCTCTTCTGTGTTTTGAATGATGATGTTCCCCTACAACGGGAAGATCATCACCAT
Source organism: Picea mariana (assembly GCA_032191745.1). Lineage (NCBI taxonomy): Eukaryota > Viridiplantae > Streptophyta > Pinopsida > Pinales > Pinaceae > Picea > Picea mariana. The sequence continues at coordinate 126,238 of JASDQU010737527.1, forward strand.
CGACCAAATTTCACATTAGGAGCCCAACCATTTCTCCAACATCGATAACATTCTACCTCTTATCCACACTAATTTCGATGCCTACCCACTCGTAGAGGTGGGCCCCAAAATTTTCAAGGACCCATCCTTGTTGGGGACATACCATGGAGCACCATCGCTCATCCACCCCTCGGCCCAAGTGTGTGTCGTATCTTTCGATGGAACTGAAACTGGAGACACCATCCCTCCTACAGAGGCTTCTCCACCCCTTGATGTCCCACTAGTGGAATAAATCCTACCTCAAGCATTATATGAGAACCATATGACACTAGTTACCCCTGATTTCACCCTTCCCCAAGGACAAATCCTGGTTTGGGAGACAATCCCCCAAGCCATCACTCAAATCCCCTTCTTNTCTACCCCCGACCGGGTGTACAAGCTTTTCAGGTAGCCGCAACGCTTACCCTTCCTAACATGGTGCTTTTCATTCTGGTATGGTATATCCACCCACCCGCGATGGTCCCTCAACCATCCCTCCCTCCCCAAAGAGAGGGAATCCCAATGCAGATTCTAGTACTAACTCCAACCATACCACCCTCACCCCCACTTGATAGCACCATCGCTATAGCTGGGGGCAGACAAAATAAGAGAGAGACCATCACTCCTCTTCCCCCCCAATTTCAACCTCCTTGTGCACTATTCGAGAAAGAAGGACACCCCAAAAATAGATGTCCCTCTCTTCCCAAGTTATGCAATCTGATCCAACTCCCTCGAGCAACCACATTGCCCGTCGCTTCACCAAGCATGCCTAATACTACCACAACGTCCCCTAGTATAGGTAGAAAAGGGTTGTGAATCAAATTTACATGTTCCATATGTTCAGAGTATGGCCACTACACTCACCATTGCCCTGCACTACCTCAATTTCGACATACACTAACAATAGTACACCAAATTTTTCAACAAGTCCCCTGTCCCTCTACGTCATCAAGTACCCAAGCCAGTAAAATCCATTCAATCAATGAATAGATGAGATTCCCTTTCTCTCTTTGTGAATAAATTTATCATTTCATGTATGAGTGTCCCACGATCATTGAATACAAGCATCATCAAATGGCCCTTATTCAAAATCCTCCAAACCCCTCACTTCCTGCGATACAAGTGATTCCCCCTACTCCCTCTCCAGATAATGTTTGCATCATCTCCCCTAAAACTAAGCCACTTCCTACCCCTCCATAGTTCATGGATAGACTGTTTGAAGATTTACCCCCAATTCATCCCATCTCTCTGGTTCATTTCCCTCAAGAAATCTTACCCCCACCCACAGTCCACAACCCATAGTGTATGAACATATGGTTTATGTCAAGCACGCCATCGCACCATCTTTCTGATACCCCCTCTACATCTTCACCACCTAAATACCATCACACAGTGACAGTCACCAATGTTAATTCACTGGATCCCCTATATTCTCACATGTTCCACTACGACGAAGATATCATTGAGGAACTAACTACACCCAATTTCCCATGGAATGTGTTCCATGATCAAGTGCTCTTTCTCTCACAAGAATCCTTTGACCCTCCTAACCAAGCCTCCATATGTAAAATCAAAACCAAGGATTTTATTCCATCTGGGCATATATATTGGTTCAACAACCCTATCCCTGCCCCTGATTCTTTTGAAGAAGGCAACATGGGAAACATTTCCCCCACCATAAAAATTGACACTTCCATCAAACCTAGAATCATAGAGGAAATCACCATTGGCACTACATTCTCCCCTAAAGAACACACAACTTACAAATCTCTCTTTCAGGAATACCGGGATATTTTTTCTTGGACATATACAGAGATGCCCGGCCTCGATCCTTCTATCGTCAAACATCACATCGAAACATAGCCAGATATCACCCTTGTATGTCAAAAGCAACACTGACTGCACCCATCCAAAGTAGCGTCTATCAAAGTCAAAATTGACAAACTACGTGCTACAGGGTTCGTATACCCCATCGCATACACGTCATGGGTTTCCAACCCTGTTCCTCTCAAAACAAAACATGGAACTATTCGCATCTCCACTAAATTTCATGACCTCAACCATGCTTGTCCCAAAGACAACTTCCCAATGCCTTTCATCAACTAAATTATCGATTACTCCGCTGGCCATGAGGCCTTGTCATTCATGGACAGGTTCTCTAGCTACAATCAAATCTAGATTCATCCAGCAAATCAGTATAAGACCGCATTCACTACTGCATGGGGTAGTTTTTCATATCGTGTCATGCCTTTTGGACTCAAGAATATCGTTGTGACATTCCAACAGGACATGAATTATGTTTTCCATGATCTCTCTTGCATCATCCTCGCTTACTTGGATGACCTCATTGCTCGCTCCAAGAAATGCACTCAACATCTAGATGATTTATGAGTCATCTTTCAATGATGTCGACAGTACAATATACACTTGAACCCCCTCAAGTGTGTATTCTACGTCACTGTCGGATGCCTCCTTGGGTTCAACGCTTCCCAACATGACATCATAGTGGACCCCCTAAAGGTCCAAGCCATCACAATTGTAGAGCCTACAAGGCAAAGACAACTTTTTTCTATGCTTTGTCCCCGACTATGCCACTCATGCGCACGGTTTTCTTCACCTACTATGTCATGATATCCCATTTTTGTGGGATGAGCATGCCCAAACTTCTTTTGATGATACAAAAGCAATGCTCTTCAACAACCCTTTGATTAGTCCACCCAATTGATCGTGATTACATCCTCTACTTATCGGTCTCAACCATCTCAGTAGGAGTTCTCTTCCAAATAGGGGATGATGGCCGCAAACATGTAATTTACTACATCAGTAAAAAACTTTTAGGGCCACTCCTGAAGTACAATCATGAAGAGAAACGTGTTCTCAGAGTTGTCCTCACAGTCCAAAAGCTACGTCATTAGTTCTCTACACTACCAAAGTTGTGGCAGATTCCAACCCATGCAATACTTGCTTAGTCGACAACAAATTAATGGTAAATTTTCCCGATGGATCATCATCCTTCAGGAGTACGACCTATATTTTTCAACTCCCAAAATAAAGAAGCACTCATTCTCACCAAACTCATCATGGCATTTCCCTCAGATTCTACAAGTTCACCCGTCAATACAAATTTTCCTGACGAACACCTCTTGTGCATCCCCTTTGATGATCCCTGATACGACAACATCCTCATCTACCTTCAAACATAGAAGTTTGGAACCCATCTCTCCCGAGAAGATCATCGGTGCATTCTCCATAAGGCCCCTCGATATCTCCTTATCGGTGACATCTTATATCAATGAGGGGTTGACATTGTACTCCATCGATGTTTGACCATCGATGAAGCCCATAGAGTCTTGAATGATTACCACAGTAACGCCTGCGGTGGCCACCTCTCAGGGATGTCCACTTCCCAGAAAATCATTCAAGCAGGCTACTTCTATACCACATTGTTTCATGAATTTATCCACATTGTGAAACGATGCGACAAATTCAGGTTTATGCAAATAAAGCACGAGCGCCACCCACTCATCTACACCCAGTCATCACTTCCATCCCCTTTTGCAAATGGGGCATAGACTTCATGACTTGCAACCCTCAATCTAGCAATGGAAACAAGTATATCATTATCACAGCTGATTAGTTCACCAAATGGGTCAAAGCCGTGCCTACCTTCAACAACATCGCTGACACTGCAACACGTTTTTTATTCAACCATGTCTTTACCCACTTCGAAGTACCACTATAGCTAGTCTCTGATCACGCAAAACACTTTGAGAATGAGATATTCATTGAAATTTCCTCAAAGTTAAGCTTCTCCCATGAGTTCACCTTCCCATACTACCCTTAGTCCAACGATCAGGTAGAGGTGGTCAAAAAAGTCCTCAAAACCATGTTGCAATGCACAGTTAACAAACATAAGACCAATTGGCATCATATGTTGTTTTCAACACTATGGGATTATCACGCGGCAGTTAAAAATTTCATTGGTTTTACACCATTTCATCTTGTCCATGGGGTCAAAGCCACTCTCCCCATCGAGTGCGAAGTTCCCACATTGTGCACCGCTATCGAGCTATTACCTGAAACTACTCCAATGGAGTAGCTCTTTCTGACCTTATATTCATTGGATGAAGACCTTCGGTCTTCATTACAGAACAATGAGGCATCTAAAAAATGGTTGAAGGCCACCTTTGACCGCCATCTCAACCTTGGGTCATTTAACGAAGGAGACCTCGTCCTTACCTACGATATCACTCATGATACCCTCAACCATGGAAAATTTGAGTCATTATGGCATGGACCCTACATCGTCCAACACTGCCTCACTAAAGGTGCATACATCCTGGCCTCTCTAGAAGGCTACTCCCTCAAAGAACTCGTCAACAGGTTGTACTTAAAGAAATTTTACGCCTGAGCGTAGTCCTTCTACACTAGGCTTTTTCTTTTTTGTACCCATTTGTAGAGGTTTTAATATTCGTGTTTTCCCTCCATGCCTTATGTATGATATACCATTTTTTTTATTGATAGATGTTTCCTCTATCAGTCTACCACATTGGTTATGCTGACGGAGCTAGCCAATGGACACAGAATCTCTCATGGGCCCTCTATACCCCCTCACATGAGCTGCTCCGCTCCAACGGCATATGTTTGGGATTAAAAACCAAAAACCAAGCAGAATACTCATCCTTCATTGGCCTCCTTACCGAGGCCAGTCACTGCCATATTTTCCACCTTATCATTTTATTAGATTCCCAACTTGTCATCCTGCGGCTCAACAGTGTGTACTATGTCCACGATCCTTGCCTCTTCCGCAAATACCTGCAATTTAGACTATTATCTCGACATTTTTATTCAATCACATTTACACATATTCCACAACAATTCAATCAATTAGTAGATAATATGGCTAACCTAGTGTTAGATTGGCATTTATCACATCAAGACACCATTACACATACATAAATCATCAAACATCTGTCACAGCATATAGATTACACATCATCAAAAACATCACAAAACATCATCACATGTGAACATCATAGAGATCATAAACATGTATATCCATATATATATATAATGATCATTGTATCATCAATGTTTACAAAAAATGGTACCAGTTGTACATCGCCCGTAGGCAGATGAGCCCCCTCATCCCTATAGGTACAAAATAGGTGTCACAGT
>JASDQU010737527.1:131609-166096 GCA_032191745.1 Picea mariana
GCACTAATCCAAGAACCCCTTGTTCTAGACACGAGTCCATAGGCCCTTGGGCACTCCCTCTAGCACCACCTCCAACCGACAGTGGAAATCCTCAAGCACACTTTCGACCTCTCCCTGAGGTGCACTTGATGGCCCTACACTGGGGTCATCAAATCTGTGTCTCCTACTAGCTCTCGCATCATCGACTGGTCTCACAATAGCCTCGTCCCTCTGACATCTCTCTCCTTCTTGCGACTCTCCCCGCGATGGTCTCATGGGCCCCTGATGAGTTGGTTGTCTAACCAACCCCACCTCTCACCCTCGCAGCCCCACATATACACACACAACAAACAAATGATAGCATCAACATCCATCCATACATCAAACATATGTTATACTATCAAAATCACAAAACATAAAATACATCAGCATACCTCTATGGTCCCAATCCTCTCTAGCAGGTAAAACCATATTTGGGTCCTAGCGGTAGTCCATCCCACCGTATGAGTATTGCAGTATAATATGTGGCATATTTCACCACACTTTCACCATATCAACCATAAAATAATGGCCACCCTCACCACCTCCATGTCATACCAAAATCGATGCTCACTGCATCAGTCATGGCTCTCGTGCATTAACCATCGGCAATAAAAATATAGGGTGCAGCATGGGCACCCTCTCCATGAACCATGCCACCAAACCCAAACAAAAAATCCCCTGAGTCAATAGCCCAACACCGGTTGAGCTTCCTGATCATCTTGGTGTGCAACATCAAGCCCCAGGAAAAATTCTCTCCACCCAATGCTCTCTGCATGATCCTCAGTTGACCACCACTGATCTGTTGAGTATCTAAGGATCCATATATCCTCATGATCATCGTTGCGATGCAACGATGAAAAAGTGCATCCATTTCCCTAATCCACACAACCAAGCCTGACAAAAATTCCTCCCTCGAACAATATGTCCGCACGAAGTCTTCCAAGTGTGAATCCCCTGGAAACTAGGTATTAGCAGGTAGGGACCTCCCCCAAAAAGGCAGCCCGGTCAAGAAATAAACATCCTCTATCATAGATAACTTCATCTTCTCCCCCCGCACAATGAAACACTACATCTCAGTGCTCCACATAGATATAAAAAATGGCTGCAGGTACTCTTGTGCCTGTAGCAGTGGGCAATCAAAGAACCTTAGCAACCCACAACCTGCAAAAGGTCCCTAAATGCCTAGCTAATATATCGTCACCTCCCTAAGGTGCACCCAGTCCCTCTCCCTCCAGTGGATTGGCATCCTGAACTGATCACCTGCATTCACACAAAAAACACTTAATCAGCCATCACAATTCATACAACAAAAAACCTCAAAAAAAGACAATTTTTTTCAAACCCCCCATCTTTGCCTCATGTGCACGGTTGTCACTCCCACAGGTGCGCACATATGCACATCTATTCTTTGCACAGTTATGCATCAATGCACAATTTTCAAAGACACAGATGTGCATCAATGCACATCTTTCACACCCACAGGTGTGCATTCATGCGCACATGTTCGCTACACAGTGGTGCACTTTTGCGCAGTTGTTAGAGAAATAGTTGTGCATAGTGCACAACTGTCTTTCGAACAGGCGTGAATTCAATGCACACTTATTTTTCCCACTCACGTGCCCCCATGTGTGACTTTCCTCTCTACATCCATGCACCCCAGTGTAGGTATCCCTCAATCTCTTGTGCACTAGGGGGCCTACCCTCACAAAATCTCATAGTACATCCATCCATATGACCTTGGCCAAACAATACACCCTAACTATTATGCAGGAGGATGAAACCACTAACCTAGGTCTCACAAATCCTAGATCCACTGGCTCAAACTCCTGGAATCTCCAAATCTCCTCTCAAAACCTCTCGTCAACTCACTATGGAAATAGGTACAAATGAGGCAGCATTGTGGGCCCTATATCCATACATAGTCCCTTTTTCCAAACTTCCATGCTCAATTACAAGAGCTCCGAGAATCCATTTTCTGATCCGTCTTCAGCCATGGGATCAAGATCCTACCACCTACACAGTCACATTCCCCAGGTCACCATCCATTCTCGGCCCCGAGGGAACATTTTTCTCACATCATACCCAGGTATGCATGCTCATGTTATAAATTATCAAATAACTATTATATGTTCTTTATCTTTAGATATTGTTCATGTCGAGTATTTGGTTTTTATTTGTGCAGGTAATCAGTCCCCACAAATCAACCCAGCCCCTTCAGGTAAATGCTCAACACTGGCATGTAGTCATTCCCTGTGAATACCAATTGCATCTCTTAGTCACACCCTCTGACATTTTTTTGTAGGATCCTCACATCTGACTCTGCAGTATTATCCCCTCCACTGCATTTCAAGTACTGTCACCTGGTAGCACTCTCCCCCACATGAGTTGTCCCATTCATAGTCCCCCTTGGTACTTTGACACTCATGATGCTTTCACCCCCCAGGGATGGGAGTCTCGATAGTATTACACATGTTTGAGCATTAGCCACATACTCCTTCTTCTCATTTTTCTAGCTTTCCAAATGGACTCCCAAGTTCTCTCATCAAGGTTTCAATTTGACTGCACCAACGTAGTATCATTAATCTTCCATTTCATCCACAATAATTTTTCCCATTTGCAAATATCCCTCCATTCATTTACCTCATACAAATACCCACCCATGGGACCCTGCACCCTCTACCAATTATCCATACATCTTTTTCCCTCACAGGCTAAGCTATCCTGCACTAAGGCACCCATTTCCGTATCTGCACACTTATCCCAACTTATTCTTTATTCATTCGATAATTGTACAAAGCCTTTGTTTCCATCATTTACATAGATTTTTTTTTTCTCCTTTAGCGACCTTCCTTTTCTGGCAAAGTAACCCCTGTCGCCCTTGGTTGGGGCATTCCTTTACATTCTACTCTGGTTGACATCATTCATAAATCCCGAGTATTCCACAGTCTATGTACTCTCGATCTTTGAGTTTGTCTACTTTGTCACGCCTCTGGAAGAATTTAAACCCACATCTAGTTGTCCCCCTGACTCTAGATCCAGTTTCACGGTTCTTTCCACTCATACTTCACATATATACCCAACCAAGGGAAAGTCTTGAGTCTCACCACATCTTGACTTCATCCATGTTCTTCATCAATTCCTAATCTCATCTAGTGGATTTCATGAATCCCTTTGCTTCTTGGAGTCACGTCTCCCTTTCTGTTGACATCAACACAGTTTCCAGAAGGGCGACAGTATCTTGACTCTCATTACCTTTACAATGAAGAGTCTCAGAGAGCACAGGGAGAACCATCATTTCTCCCTACTATCATTGACCCCAATAGCATTCGACTTCAACACAATCTCATGTTACGGTGGGTCTTACTTTGCGACTATTGCAGTTGTTTTATACTAGCCGAACCCCTCTGAAATTTGTTGGGCCATCAATGTCTACAAGTCACCGACACTTCTTACAGGTGTCATCACCTCTTTTTAGAGTATGTTCACCATCAGAATTTTCATCTACCATTATCACACCACCCCAGAGGGTGCTGCAGTTATCTACATGAGCATATAGCTTCAGTTAATGTCTTACATATTTGAGTTACATGACACCAGCATGGGGCACGCTCGCCTCGTTTGTATAAAGTTTTTATTTTCTCACACCTAGAGAAAGGTTTGGGTCCCATAGTGTCTCCTCTCTCTCCACTAGATCACTCTTGCAGTTCCTATAAACACTCTTTCTTACAATGGCACTCTCAGTAGAAGAAACATTGATGTATTTTAGCTATACGTATGCTACTAACCTTGCACATCAGGGGGCGTCTATTATCACTGAAATTTCATCCAAAAATGGTTACAGGAATCCATCATCTCCAAACACCTATTAGTTCATTCATAGCCCCAAAAATTCATTTCCAAAGGGATCGAACTATACAACTGGTTATAAAATTGACATGTGCAGAAACAATATAGGAAGCGCACGCACATGCATAGGCCAAAAAAGCTAAAAAAGCACACATGCACCCGATGTGCGATTGTGTACGCAAAAAGCCGTGCACACTTAAGAATGATGCATTTATGGTTTTTTTTGGCCCCTCACCCATTTCTAGTTCAACTCCCAAGTCGATTTGACCCTCAAATCTGAGTTGAATCCGAGTGGGGGTCTAGTCAAAGACTTAAGGGTGCCCTAAAGGGCCCCTTGTTCACACTAAAGACCAGTTGGATAATGCCTCAAATATTTTCTATAAAATGATTCCATGGGGGCACTATGAATTCAAGAATCTCATTGTATTGTTATGCTGCCTCTATTCTCCTACAAGGAACCTCTTTCCTTCTTGGAGCATACTAGCATCATTGAACCTCACCACTTCAAGCAATAACCTTGGATATTTTCACCATTTCCTTCTATTTTTCCATTTGTAAGAATAGCTCTCACATAGGGGATTCAAGAGTCCTCCCTTGGAGGAAGAGGGGACCCATAAGTCTCCCTTTCTCTTTGGTGTTTTCCCACTAATACAATCTATCCATTGGTGTCATGAATATTGATCAATTGTTTGAATTATTTTGGTTTTAATTTCCTTATGCATTGTAGTTTTGTTTCTTTAGTTGTTGTTAGCTTAGTTGTTTGTTTATTTCAAGTGATTGATTCATTTGATTCATACACTAACCTTTTCCCTATCCAGCTGACCCAACTAGACTTGCAAGTGTCCCTCTTTTTCTCATTCAAGTGGTGAAAAGGATACAACACTACCCATATGTTTGGTCCTAACTGTTGACTATACTCACCCAAAGGATGACTGGGAGTTGGTATCCTTAGTGACATTTCATAGGTACCTACAGAGGTGACTATGGGGGGTTTCCCAAGGTACATGAGGTAGACATTGTATCACACTCTTTGTACCCTTGGAAGGTGATTTCACAAAATCAAGGGTTTCTTTCACTGAGAAGGGATGTTACATGGATTTCAAGGTAACTACTTATGATTTCTTCACTGGTGGCCCAATATCCCATCTGCGGAATATCCTTGAACCTATTGTTTCTTGGTTGATTTCTTTTAGTTTTCATAGGACTGTGTTTCTTTGACTTTATTAGTCGGCTTTAGTATCGTATATTTAATAGTATACAAGGTATGGAACGTGACATTCAGGAACTTCAACATAATATTTCTTAGTAACCAATGATCGTAGATCACACTTCTAAAACCTAGGGCATTTCTCCTAAAAGTGGCCAACACATTGAAGAACCAATCAGGACCTTCACAGAAAGCCTTGCATCTTACAAGAATCCTATTTTTAATGATCCACTCATCTTACCACTCATTGATTCACCATATACGTGTTATTATGATGCCTTCTCTTCCTACTATTTACCGCTAAGTTCAACCACTACACAATATTTTGGCATGAACCCACTGTTTTTTAGTTTTCCTGAAGGACTTGGGAATTTATCTTTTTCACAACTTATATAATTAATATTGTTTGTGCTTCTACTTTACTAGAAACATCGGTGACCCATGTAACCCCAACTCAACCACTTGCACATTAATATCCCTTCACACCTGAGTCAAGTCATATCCCTACTTCATTATTTCCCCACAAGCACACACCAAATGTCATACTTGGTCATTCCATCCTTCAAATGGATGGTAGTCAAGTTGTTCACACAACCACGTTTGCACAATCTACTCATCCTCCATATCATACATCACATATTAGTACACCCTACATTGGAGGTTGATATTCAATGGGAGGCCAAACTTCAGCTGGGGGGGAACCTTCAGTTGCAAGGAAAAGTTTTAATAGGGGACAACCTACATGGTTGCAACATAAAAAAGAATGGGAAAAAGTCACTCCTGCTATTCCTTCTATCTCTACTACCATTGTCTTATATCTTGTACATCCATATCCAAGAGTTTTGAATCCTTTGTAGACTCAACCCAATCTGACGAGCGTTCCTTCGCGAGGAAATTTACCCTTTCAATATTTAAACCCCATTATTCCAATGCAATAGTATCCTAAATCATTAAGCATCAGGGGACCATCAAGTCAATATCAATATATAGGAGGTCCATCCTCTCAATCACAGTACATAGGTGGAAAAACATGACAACCACCTTATGTTAGTAACATTTCTTGTCCGGGGCAAAAGAGCATTCGGGTCAGCGAGTCGCATGAGGAGCGCCCACGCGCAACATGGAAAATCTCATTTCAGACCCACAAGCAAGCAAGAGGGTGTGATTATATCATCGGTGGTCCAGGTTCATCCATAGGACCAGATCACCGGTTGGCGGAAAATCGTTGTTAGTGGAGTTGTGTCGAGATTAGCGCAAATGCATCGCACCCATGTTATATACAGGGAAGGATAGCAGTCGTCCATCCAAAGGGTATGTGGCATGTGATCTAGTCACGTAGGCTTTTTGGCAGTCGCGATTTCGAAGGGTGAAAGTTCCATATCACTCTGCATCTTGAAACCTCCAACCCCAAAGCACCGAAAGGACCCAGAGTGGGGCCCACGGTATCATGAAGCAATCTTAGTCATCCATCCACAGCAGACCCCCGACGCGTGATTACGTTTCTCGTTGTTTCACCCATCACAATTTCAAGGTGCAAAGAGCAGCTCCATCATTTTCCGATGCGTGAAGTGCCGGGAGTATCCAGGACCCGGTCCCACAACATTGTAGGGAGAGTTCAGAACCGTCATACCTAGAGGGACGCGTGGTGCTAGATTAAGCCGTCTTGGTGTTTTACCAATCACGATTTCAAGAAACAAGGATCAGCCCCTTCCTATTCGTGAACACCAAAATCTCTTTTGAGAGTAAACGCAAGGTCACAGCCCGTGGTCACTTGGGAAATAAAAGAGTTGCGCAAAGGGGGCCAAAGGCGTCGGGCCCAGTCGTTGAAAGGTTCATCGCATTCTCTGGGTGCCATTTGATCTGACCTCAATCTTGGTTTTCTCTTGAAGTAAACGAAGGTAAGAAAGAGTGGTTGAAACCTCTCTTCATGCATTAAGTGCAAGATATGGAGAGCCTGGCTAGCAATCTGCTCGAGAGGGTCCTGTGTACCATTTTTTCCAAAGAGGCCATGCCTAGTCCTCGATTAGCTAGAGGAGGTCTGCACATGCTAACTTGGCTCTTAATGGCTCAGCTACTCCCCTTACAGGATCCATGCACAGTTAATATGGCGTCTAACGAAGGATATATGTCCGAATATGGCTGAAAGGACACCAAGCCTTGGATGACTGAGCACGCTGCTGTTAGGCAAATTTTATGAGTATATAGACTCAATATTTGTATCTTGTAATCTATCGATGGTTGAGCGAGGCTCCCAATTGTAAAGTTTTGATGAAGCGTTGGTCACTCTGGTTAATGTATAAGGCATTTGAGATTTCTTACTTTATGGATGTCAACTTCTTTCCATCTCTTTTTTTACTGTGTTAGAACAACTCGAAATTGGAGGATCCAATCGAGTTGTAGCTGTTATAGGATGATGTAGGTTGGATCATTGTAATAGTTGCATTGTTTCTAATCAGTTCTTGTGATTTTCTCAGCACTGAAATGACTTGGAATTGAAGGATTCAATCGAGTCACCACTTAGCTCCTTCAAGCTCTGGACAAAGATGATCTTGGATTTTGAGTTTTTCACCCTCAAGCCTCCGAAGGCCTATAGACCAAGGCAGTCTTGCTCACCCTTCTCACAAGTCTTCCATCTATCACCCTTTAATCCATTTACTGACAGAAGTTGGATCAATACCTCCCTTGCTTTCTACATACTAGGCCTGGTTTCCTGAGTTAAAGCTATATTTTCTTGAGTCTTTACCCATTCGATCACCCCATTAAACAAATCATGACATAAAACTAATGGGCATTGGGCTCTACTCCTGCAAGCAATCCAGGAGCGACTTCTGACGCTAACATTTCTGGCGCCGTTGCCAGGGACGAAGTTAAAAAAATTTCCCCTAGATTGAGTGACATTGAGCCTCTGATTCTGAAGGTGCATCAGGTATCAGAGCCTTTAAAGATTTCTGCTATGCACCTGGCGACTCCATTGTGATGGCTCCACTGTGGTGAACCTGCTGTATTAATTGTGGCTTTCAGAGGCAGACACACATGGTCTCATCCATAGCTGCCTCTAGCTACACTTGAAACTGATCCAGAGGTGGTTCTCAGGAAAGGAAAGGCCCCTGAAGAAGAAGCTTCCACTGTCGAACCAGGTAATCCACCATCTCCCTCTGTAGCAACTCCTTTTTCTCCCCCTCAGTTTCTTAATAGACCTCCTTCAAGGGTTTCCCGTTTCCTGAATTTTTGGAGTGTTCCTGCTAAATTTTCCCCTCTTGGTCTGAGATTGGAGGGAGAAATCCTTGTCACTCCCCTATCCTCTAAAGCTGTACCTTGGCATATATTGAGGACCACAGAAGATTTTCCCACTCCTATCTTTACCACTCTTTCATGAAGAGGAGCATCTGCTGACTTGAGCCTGTTAGCCTTCTCCTTAAATCCCCTTTTGTTTCCCATTCCACTTCAAGACTCATTCCCAGTAGCCCTCTCGTGAACTCCTTCCCCTCCAAGTTCTCCTCCACCTAATATTCCTATGGCTGGTGCTAATCCCCCTCTAAATAGAATGGATGCCATAGTCACTGCCAGATATTCTCCCTTAATCCTACCCCATCCTATGAATCCTCTCCCTGCTGGAGATTACTTGAAGTATATGCCCAAGTTCAGTGGGGAAAGGGACGTAACTGCGGAAGAGAACCTGGCTACTTTGTACAGTTATGCATACAAACTGAACATTGAAAATGAAGACGTATGGATGAGAGTCTTCGTCCAAAGCCTATATGGTGAAGTGAGAAAGTGGTTTAGAGGATTAGCCCCAGGATCTATTGCTAGGGTCAAAGCCTTGGATAGTGCTTTCCTGAGGCAGTGGGGAGACAGAAAGGATTTCATGTATTACATGATAGATTTCGGGTCTCTAAAGAAGATGGAAGGAGAGTCTATCTCTGACTTCTCCAAAAGATTCAATAAGATGTATAATAAAATTCCCGCCGAAATAAAGCCTTCAGAAGCCTCGACCAAGATTTTTTATGCCAGTGCGTTTGGCCCCAATTTTTGTCTTTTATTGAGAGAAAGAAGAGCCACCTCCTTAGCTCAAATGAAAGACATGACCATAGAAGTGGAATCCAATGTATTAGCAGTTGATAGGCTGAGAAACAAGGCCGACACAGACAGAAGAAGGGGAAGGTCGGAAACCTCTACTTCTGGTCCATCGGTGCCCCACCCTCAAGTGGATTAACTGAACAAGATGGTAAAGTCTCTGTCTGCAGAGATGGAGAGAATTAACATGGAGGGAAGGAAAGCATACAAGGGCCCCCAAAACGCCAAAAAAAATGGAGGTTTCAGGAGGCCAAACAATATTACTTCCCCGACTTTGCAAAGAGAGAGGGGAAGAGACAGAGAAGACCAGAAAATTCAGGCCCCTTTTCAAAACAATTTTGTGGCCGAAGAGGAAGAAGGGGAAACAGATGAGCTTGATCCTGAAATCCATTGCTTCAGAGACACTCCTCCTTTTCCTCATTTCACTCAATCAGCATATGAGGAGTCTCTCATGTATAGCCAGCTAAATGAACTGAGCAAGGGAGACAAGGCTATTGGCATCCGAGGTAGGTATGACCTGAGGTCCAAGAAAAAGACAGTGGCACTTGACATTCCTAAGAAATTCACTGGGACAGATAATCCTGCTAATGAAGTAGCATACATTCACAGAGGTAAGAAGCACCAACCCCTCTCTCCCATAGTCTAGAGTCATGTTCCTGAAATAAGAGAAATCCCAAAGCTTACATCTTCTTTTAATTTCGAGCATGAAATTCAAAAGATCAGAATCCCTGTGCCCCTAACCGAATTGATTAAGCATGAAGGGTTCAAGAAATGCTTCTGTGATATTTTGTAGTCTGAGGTCTCATGCCTTCCCACAGACTCCATCAATTTGCAAGATGAAAAGCCTACAATTATCTTAGGTCCTATGGTAGAAGACAGGAATGACTCATCCCCTCCCTTCTACACTTCCCTGAACATACATGGAAAGGTACTGCACAACTGCTTGATGGATTCAGGAGCTTCTCACAACCTCATGCCCAAAACTGTCATGGAAGAGTTAGGGCTAGAGGTCACCCGAGCCTATCATGACATCTATTCCTTTGACTCCAGAAAAGTTCAATGTCTAGGAGTTATCAAAGACCTGGTCGTGACCTTGTTTCAGTTGCCCATGAAAAGTGTGGTCATGGATATTATAGTGGATGATGTCCCCCCCAAGTTCGATATGGTGTTATCAAGATCTTGGATAAAAATACTGGGGGGAACTTTACAGATGGACCTCACATATGCTACTATCCCAGTGTTCGGAGGAGAACATCGGAGGCTATACAGGGAAGCCCAACTGGCCTATATAACCAGTGATGAGGCCAACCCTACCAACCATCCCATTTTTTCCTTGGAAACTGATTTAGGTTCCAGTTTACTACAACTCACTGATTCTCCCAAGCCTCTTCTAAAACTCAAAAATCTTCCCATCACTTCCCATGAATTTCCTCCCTCCATCACCCCTGTCTAGAAAATGTTCTTTGATGGAGCCTTTTCCAAGGAAGGCGCTGGTGCTGGGGTGTTTTTTGTGTCACCAGCTCAGGAAACCATATCCCTGTCATACAAACTAGAATTTGAAGCTACCAACAATGTGGCAGAGTATGAAGCTCTTGTCCTAGGATTAAGAGTCGCAAAGGAAATGGGAATTCAGGAAGTAGCAGTGTTCAGAGATGTAGAGTTGGTGGTCCAACATATCAGAAACGCTTATCAAGCCAAGCATCCTCAACTCAGAAGCTATAGAAATGAGGTGTGGGACCTAGTTGACAATTTCTTCTTGGCATTCAACATTTATTTTGTCCCAAGAGAGGAGAACACAATGGCAGATTCCTTGGCTACATCAGCAAGCAATTTCAAAATACCCTTGCTACCCAAATTCAAATATGATGTAGAGGTAAAATACAGGCCCTCCATACCTGACAACATCAAACATTGGAAGGTATTCGAGGATGATCTCGAGATCAGGAAGTTCTTGGAGACTGTCGAATAATTTTCAGAGATGCATATAGACCAAGACTCTGTCTCTAAAGAAAATCTTGATGGGGGTAATTTTCTGAATAAGATTTCAGAGTGTAACATTGTGTCGCTTCCCAAAAATCATATTCCAAGAGGATTGGTTACTTTGGAAAGGATTTTTGATATAAATGATGTGTCATTAAAAGGGGAAATCTTGGAGGATGATGCTGGTACTATTCAGTGAAACATCGGTACCAAGAATGAGCCCAAGTTTTTCAAATTGTCAAGAAGCCTGACAGAGGAGCAGAGGTCTGAATACATTGGACTTTTAGGGGAATTTGCTAATGTTTTCGCCTGGACCTATGAAGACCTCAAAACATATGACACTTTTGTCATTGAGCATAAAATCCCGTTGAAAGGGGAGGCAAAGCCATTTAGGCAGAAGCTGAGACAGATCAATCCTATGCTGTTGTCTATCATGGAAAGGGAAGTGAAGAAGCTGCTTCAAGCTCAGATCATTGTACCGCTGAGATATTCAGAGTGGGTGGCCAACTTGGTACCAGTAAGGAAAAAGAATGGAGAAATCAGACTCTGTGTAGAATTCAAAAACCTGAACAGGAGCTCACGAAAGGATAACTACCCCTTACCAAAGATGGAACATATACTACAGAGGGTAACAGGAGCCTCCAGGATGTCCATGATTGATGGTTTCCCTGGCTATAATCAAGTCTCTGTTCTACCTGAGGTCAGCGAAAAGACGACATTTACCACTCCATGGGGCACATTCATGTATGCCAAGATGCCTTTTGGATTGATGAATGCAGAGGCAATGTTCCAGCGTGCCATGGACATAGCTTTCATTGGGGAAAAGGATAGATTTGTGGTCATCTACCTGGATGATATCACAGTGTTTTCAAAATCTAATAGAGAACACTGTTGTCATCTCAGGAAGGTTTTCCTAAAATGCAGAAGTTTTGACATTTCATTAAATCCCAAGAAATCTTTGTTTTCCATGCAGAAGGGGAAGTTACTAGGCCACATACTACTAGTGGAAGGAGTCAGGATTGACCCTACAAGAGTTGAGGAAATACAAGCCTTATCAATCCCGAGGTCCAAGAAGGAGGTCCAATCCTCCCTTGGTAAGATTAATTTTCTGAGGAGGGTTGTGCCTAACTTTGTTGAGGAGGTAAAACTTATAACAACCATGCTAAGGAAAGGAAATGAAGTGAGATGGACTTATGAATCGCAAAATTCCTTTGAGAAAATAAAGAAGGCCCTGTCTGAAGCCCCCGTGCTTATCAGTCCTGATTACTCAAAGGATTTCCTTATTTTCTCCTTTTCTTCACCTGACACGGTAGCCGCTATTTTATTACAGATGAATAAGGATGGGCTAGAGAAGCCTATTTCCTATTTCAGCCGAGCATTGAGGGATGCCAAAGTCAGGTATGACACTATGGAGAGGAAGGCCTATGCACTGGTAAAGGCCCTCAAGGCATTTAGAATCTATGTCCTGCAGTAAAAAATCATAGCTTATGTCCACTCGGTTGCTGTTAAAGACATTCTTATTCAGCCTGACATAGACGGGAGGAGGAGTAAGTGGATAGCCAAGATTCTGGAGTTTGACCTAGAAATAAAGCCTACCAAATTGATCAAAGGTCAAGGTTTAGCCAAGCTATTGGATGAAGCCAATTGCCAAGCTTTGGGGATAAGTTTCATCAATGAATGCTCAAGAATCCAGCAGGGTCGGTTGTCTGACATGGACCCTCAAAGGGAGCCCCCATTGGCTTGATGTCCTTGGTATAAGGATGTCATATACTTTCTGCAAGAGTTGCGGCCTCCAGACGGCCTACAAAGAAACAAAGTAAGAGCTCTAAAGCTCAAGGCAGTCAGATACTGCCTTATCGATCCAATTTTGTACTGGAAAGACCCCTTGGGGGTGCTTTTAAAATGCATGGATCCACAAGATCCTGACAGAATCATGGTCAAATTTCACAGTGGCCTATGTGGAGGGCACCATTCCTGGAAGACCACAGCCCACAAAATTCTCAGAGCTGGGTATTATTGGCCCACCTTGTTCGTTGATGTCCACAAAGGAGTTAGAGCCTGTATCCCATGCCAAAGATTTTCAAGAAAGCAACAACTCAAGTCTCTGCCTTTAAAGCCTATAGTTGTTTCGGGACCTTTCCAGCAATGGGGCCTAGATTTTATTGGAGAAATCCACCGTGCTTCCAGCGGGCAGCACAGATGGATCTTGACTGCCACAGATTTCTTTACTGAGTGGATTGAAGCTATCCCCACCAGGAGCGCTTCCCACAAGGTAATCATTGGGTTCCTGGAGGACCTCATCACAAGGTTCGATTGCCCGAGAAATACTGTTACCGATAATGCAACCTCTTTTAAGGCTGAGCTGTTAGTCAAGTTCTATGAACAATTCAGGATCAAACTAATTCACTCCATCCCATACTATCCCCAGAGCAATGGTTTAGCAGAATCCTCCAACAAAATCCTAATAAGGATCATCAAAAGATTATTAGAGGGCAACAAAAGGGCTTGGAACTCGAAGCTGAAATTCACTCTATGGGTTGATCGGGTGACCACAAAGAGATCTATAGGCATCTCTCCTTTCCAGTTAGTCTACAGAGCAAAATCTATCCTTCCTTCTCAGCTGGCTGTTCCTGTAGCGAAATTCTTCCAGGAATATCAGGAAGAGCCCAATGATATGATCCGAAGAATTCATCAGCTGATAGAAGTCCAACAGGCCAGACAGAAGGTAATGATCAGAATTCGGGACCGTTAACAAAGGATCAAGTAGGTATTCGATAAGATGGCCAAGAAGGAGGAGTTCCAGATAGGAGACCTGGTACTGAAATGGGATGCTCCTAAGAAAGACAAGGGAAAGCACGACAAATTTGAAGCCCTATGGATCAGGCCTTTCAAAATCTCTGAGGTTTTCTCAAATAACACGTACAGGTTGCAGGATTTGGAGGGTGAAGAAGTTTTCAACAGCCTAGTAAATGGTCATTTTCTTAAGAAATGTTTTATCTGAGCCTTCGGTGGCTCCTTGGTTTGTAAATATTGTCCTTTTAGTTCTTTGTTTTTATTTTTATTGTTTCGGCTTAGTAAATGACTCCATAGCCCAACAACAAGGCACTGAAACTGCAAAATGAGTCCTTAGAGAATCACATGGACGAATCTATCCCCCATGGAGCCTAATGTTAGTAACATTTCTTGTCCAGGTCACAAGAGCATTCGAGTCAGCAAGCCGCATGAGGAGCGCCCACGCGCAACGTGGAAAATATCATTTCAGACCCCCAAGCAAGCAAGTGGGCATGATTATATCATCGACAGTCCAGGTTCATCCATAGGAGAATATCAGCGGTTGGCGGAAAATCATGGTTAGTGGAGTTGCGACGATATTAGCACAAATGCATCGCGCCCATATTATATGCAGGGAAGGATAGCAGCCATCCATCCAAAGGGTACATGGCGTGTGATCTGGTCACGTCAGATTTTTGGCAGTCGCGAGTTCGAAGGGTGAAAGTACCATATCACTCTGCATCTCAGCTATCCATCCACAGGAGACCCTCGACACGTGACTAGGTTCCTCGCCATTTCGCCCATCGCAATTTCAAGGTGCAAAGAGTAGCTCCGTCATTTCCCGATGCGCGAAGTGCCGGGAGTATCCAGGATCCGGGCCCATAGCATCATAGGGAGAGTTCAAAACTGTCATATCTAGAGGGACACATGGCACCAGATTAATCCGTCTCGACATTTCTCCCATCCCAATTTCAATAAACAAGGATCAGCCCCTTCCTATTCGCGAACGTCAAAATATATTTTGAGAGTAAACGCAAGGTCACAGCCCATGGTCACCTGGGAAATAAAAGAGTTGCGCAAAGGGGGCCAAAGGCATCAAGCCCAGTCACCGAAAGGTTCATCGCATTCTCTAGGTGCCATTTGATCCAACCTCAAGCCTAGTTTTTGCTTAAATTAAATGAAGGTAAGAAAGAGTGGTTGAAACCTCTCTTCATGCATTAAGTGCAAGATATGGAGAGCCTGGTCAGCGGTCTGCTCGAGAGGGTCCTGTGTACCATTTTTTCCAAAGAGGCCATGCCTAGTCCTCGATTAGCTAGAGGAGGTCTGCACATTCTAGCTTGGCTCTTAATGGCTCAGCTACTCCCCTTACAAGAGCCATTCATAGTTAAGATGGCGTTTGATGAAGGATATCTGTCCGAATTCGGATGAAAGGACACCAAGCCTTGGATGACTGAGCACGCCGCTATTAGGCAAATTTTCTGAGTATATAGACTCAGTCTTTGTATATTGTAATCTATCGATGGTTGAGCGAGGCTCCCAATTGTAAAGTTTTGATGAAGCGTTGGTCGCTTTGGTTAATGTATAAAGCATTTGAGATTTCTTACTTTATGGATGTCAACTTCTTTCCATCTCTTTGTTTACTATGTTAGAACAACTCGGAATTGGAGGATCCAGTAGAGTTGTAGCTGTTACAGGATGATGTAGGTTAGATCACTGTAATAGTTGCATTGTTTCTAATCAGTTCTTGTGATTTTCTCAGCACTGAAATGACTTGGAATTGAAGGATTTAGTCGAGTCACCCCTCAGCTCCTTGAAGCTCTGGACCAAGAGGATCTTGGCTTTTGAGTTTTTCACCCTCAAGCCTCTGAAGGCATGTCGCTTGAGGAAGTCTTGCTCTCCCTTCTCACAAGTCTTCCATCTATCACCCTTTAATCCATTTACTGACAGAAGTTGGATCAAGACCTCCCTTGCTTTCTACATACCAGGCCCAGTTTCCTAAGTTAAAGCTATATTTTCTTGAGTCTTTACCCATCTGATCACCCCATTAAACAAATTGTGACATAAAACTGATGGGCGTTGGGCTCTGCTCCTGCAAGCAATCCAGGAGTGACTTCTGACGCTAACACCTTACATGGGTGGACAACCCGAGCAACTACCGTATATGGGAGGACCATATAGTTTTTTGATCTCACCACAACCTAGATATGGTATTACTAGTGTTCCCATGTAGTATGGTTATCACTAGTATCCACAGCCTAATCGGTAACTTCCAGTCTTGGATATGTTAGATCTTTCATATCTGTTGTGTTTGATAAACTATCCCATCCTCCATGCCCTCGTTTTGACCTGCCATCCCTGTCAAATTACCATCCGACATCTCGAAATTCAAAGGAAAACCTGGGGAATATCCTAACAATCATGTTATGACTTTATATTTATGGTTTTATTCCAACTCTTTGATGGAAAAATACGTTCATCTTAGACTTTTACGTTGAATACTTATAGGTGTCACAACCAAATGGTATATTGAGCTTCCACGTAACTCCTTTTTCGAATTTAATTCTCTTTCCATGGATGTCTTGACGCATTTTCAGTTTCCTATATGGTATGAGACCGGTACAAAGATATTGACCTCACTCCATAAATCCTCTTCCACTGACATATCTGATCATATTCAAGAGTGGAGATGACATAGACAGTTGATTAAAGATCCAATTTCAGACTAACTTCTCTCGGATTGGTTTACAAAGTCACTCTTGCCTCCCATTTCCCATGATATTTCTATGGGAAACATTGTTACTGAGGAGCAGGCTATCAACTGTGTGCATTACTTGGACTTGGTTGGTTATCAGTCTAACACACTTTATGATATGACCCCTCACGCTCCTCATACATAGAAATGATCCATCAAGACCTGCTTCAAAACCTAGCTCCATTTAAAACACCACAAATATTTCCGCTCCTACTCAAAACTTTGAGGTGAATGCGGTCCAATCCAATTCATCTCATAAATAAGGAGGTAAGAGGAAAAAGAAGGGTAAACCCAAGAAATCATCTAATGAGCAGGATAATCCTAAGACTATTGATACTCAATCGACTAGGAAGCCTAAATATACTTGTATGATCTGTGAGGAATACCACTACATGAAATATTTCTCTCATCATGAGGCATTTGCTAAATATTTGAAGGGTACCTCCCAACTAGTTCAACAACAACATTTGGTTTCACATAACCCTATCCCTCCGCAATGAGGAAAACCAGGTCATTCCCACCACGGGGATGCTTCCATGACTGCCTCTGAGGTATGCATGTTTAAGAAGACTAATGTCACGACTCAAGAAAATAATTATGACACTCCTCCAGGTGATAAAAATAAAGGAAATTATATCAATCAAACCTTGCCATACAATCCTCTTCCATCTTCCAATCCTCTTCATATTGATAAGCCAATGTATGACACAGTGTTGCACTTGCCCAAGAGTGTAATTTGAAAGGAAATATTGAACCCCAATTACCATGCTACCCAAAACTACAACATCGTTGAATATTTGGCACAAGTGCCTTGTGGTATGTCATCCCTAGAAGTTCTACAACACTATCCAAGTCAACGTAGAACATTTTCATCAGCCATTGGATCCATGGATCATGAGGAGTTGAACCTGATTAAGTTTAATCTAGATTATTTTAAGGAGAGGTTCTCCCACCACTTAGCATTCCAAATTCAATTTTTATTTGGTGGAAAGAACGTCCATCGCACTATTTTGAATGAGGGAGCCTCCACCTATGTCATATTTTTTTGGTGGAGAGCGCTTGGTTCTCCTACACTTAGCCAGTCCCCTACCACCCTGAAAGCATTTGATGGATGTGGTTTCTAACCTTACGGACTCTTGCAATGTTTCATAGTGACGTTGAAGGGTAAGACTCTTTCAGTCGAGGTTGAAGTGGTTGACGCACCCCCAGATTACAATTTTTTACTTGGTCATAGTTGGTTCTATGTGATTAACACTATTGCATCTTCATTCTTTCATATCTTACTATTTCCCCATAAAGGAAATATTATCGTTGTTTACCATATTGACTATACAACTCTAGATCTCCAAAATGTTGCAGTGAATAATGTGCCTTTTCTAGGATAGAATAGTTTCGATAGTGTAGCAGTAGGTATACTTAAGGATTCCTCACTCATGGGGGTTTTTTCTTTTCCTTCTCCTCCCACCCCACAATTTTCCACGTTAAACATGATTTCGAATCAGGTGCAACAATCCTTAGAATTATTTGATCCTTTGGTAGTATCTGGTCTCGATGAGCATATTTCATCGTCTTTTTAAAGCTTGTTAAAAAATGAAATAGACCTCCCTCCATTCGAATCGATTCTCACTCTATATCTAATAAATGAACCTTCTTTTCCTCCACCTACTGAAAAGTTTCTTATTAGTAACTAGATGCCTAAACCAGGACAGAAGTAGAATATTCGTCGGAGGAAACGACACTTGGAGGGCAGTTCTCCAGCTTCTAGAAATCCTATTGGAGCGAAGCCACTAGCTTTTTCCAAATAAAACGGGGGAAAAACACCTCTAGAGAAACATGTTGCTAGGAGTGATCCTCGCTTGGGAGCCTTTCCCACCATAACGTAATATTCTTTTCTAGAACAAGCTTAGTCTTTGTTCTTTCTCATGCTCATAAATACATGAGAATAGGTTATCAAGATCATTCTTTGTTCTTTCTTATGCTCGTTAAAACATGATAATAGGTTACTGAGTACACTTTTATATCTTTTTCGGACTCATAAAATCTATACAAAAAATGAACTCTTTGAAGTTTCCTTTAATCTCTTTTCAGACTCCCTAAACATGAAAATATTTTTGAGTGATCTTGATTCCTTTCACACTCATTAAAATGATTGAAAGGGTGTATTTCGAGTGGTATTTTATCTCTTTTTTGGCCTCACGAGACCAATTACGAAAAGAAACACTCTAATCAAGCATGATTAAAAGAGTTCTCCCCTGTATTGTTTTACACTTTTTCAGGATTGGGAGACTAAATTTATGAAAAATTCACTCTTGTTGTCATCTTTAAGTTCTTTTCAGACTCTCTAAACAGTAAAAGCCACTGAGTTTACCTTCTTTGGGCTTGTAAGACTATGCATCGAAGGACCTATGTGAGTCCAATATCTAGGACCCACACAGGACATAACCCCTCCCTCTTCAAGTTCATTAAACATATGGAAAGGGATTCATCTGAAGGATGAGCTATATTGAACATCTATTACCCTCCTCAAGCTTGTTAAAAAGAAAGAGGTACTCATCAATCACGACGAGGAAAAAATTGAAGGAAGTGGGTCAAGTTTTTTGGAATCCTTTATTGAAGCTATTTTCTCCCTTGAACATGGCACCTGTTTGCATCTCATCTTAAAGTTGGGTAATTTTCTTTTCTCTAAGCCATACCAATTCCATGTGTCACCATACTTTTTCATCAAATCAAAGAGTGCTATTATTTCCGCTACATTATGTTCTTGGTACTCGTCGAGTCAATGATTTCAAGTCAATTGTTGTGCCTCGTCATGTTCAAGGGAAGTCTCATTTCAAACCATTCATATACAGTAATACTAGTTTCCATTTCTTGTTTCATTCCATACTCATTCGATCCACCATATTGCATAACTTTGTTGTGTCAGTTTTGTGTCTATGATGGGGGATACATCAAGGTCCTCCTTCGATAAGTATTTTCCTGTTGACTTCAGCACATCATCTGGGAATTAGAATTAGAAACCAATTAGTACCTTGGTGTATATTTTAACCTTGTATAATATATTACTACAAACAAATTTTTAAAAAAGAACAGAAAAGATACATTGGAAAATACACAAATTAAACATATATTTTTCCCTTGAAAACCCAAACCGGGAAAACCAACATATTCTACATTCATTCACACCATACATTGTTTACAATACAATATACATATAAGAGCCAACAACATCCAAAACTGTAATCCAATGACCTATATTAGTCAACAACCCTAATTCCTTAATCGAAAATAGAAAACCAACAACAAACAACCATCTGCCAAAAAAACACCCAAAAATGGACATGAAAATTGAGGTGACCTGAAAATCGAGGAAAAAAAGATGACACATTTCCTGAGGAAAAAAAAATCGAGGGTGCTGCTCCCCAAACTCCCCACACGCCTGACGCAACATAGAAGACACTAAATCTAGTCATCAAAATAATATAACACATACCCAACATGCTCCCACATGTTGTTTTCTTTGCATACAAGGGGTTACAGGGTTACATAGTCAACAAATAATGCCCATATATCCTCTACACCAAGAGAACTTCTCATTTCTCACAGATTTTGTTAATGAATCTGCAGCATTCTTCAAAGTGTCCACCTTCATCAACAACACTTTGTTTTCTTCAACCAGGTCTCTCACAAAGTGATATTGAACATAAATATTCTTTGTCTTTGAATGATAAGATGGGTTCTTCACTAGAAAAATTACACTCTGACTATCACAATCTATCCTTACATCTTGTTGTACCAACTCAATACCTAAATATGATATTTTTAACCATACTAATTCTTTGATTACATGAGTGGATTCCATGTATTCAACTTCTATAGTTGAAAGTGCCACTACAGACTATCTTTTGCTCATCCAACTGATTTCTCCTCCAAACACATTAAATACATACATGCTTGTATATATCCTATGATCCATATCTCTAGCTCAGTCTGCATCGATAAATCCATGTATTTCCAGCACTCTGTCGAGTCTTGGTCTTCATTGGTAGCACAATCCATAGCTAGAAGTGCCACACAAATACCTGAAAACTCTCTTTATTGTTGTCCAATGCTCCTTCCCTAGTTTTGACATATTCCTTCTCAAAAATCCCACTACATGTGCAATGTCTAGTCTATTATATACCATTACATACATCAAACTAGAAATCACACTCACATATGGAACACGAGACATGTCCTCCTCCTCTTCTTGTGTCTTGGGACACTAATCCACAAATAAATTTACACCTACAGGAATAGGGACCCTGACCGATTTGCATTCCTGCATATTAAACCTCTACAATATTGTCTCCACGTTTTTTCTCTGATTTAACCATAGTTTCTTGTTTTTTCGATCTCTTTTAATTTCCATGCCCAAAATGAAATTTGCAACACCAAGATCCTGCATGTCAAATTTAGAGGACAAGTGAATTTTCACATAATGGATAATATCCTTGTTGTTTCCTATCAGCAACATGTCATCCACATACAAGACCAAATAAATGAAATGATCACCAATTAATTTAAAATACACACAATGATCCTCTTTCCTTCTTGTGAATCCAAGTACCAGCACATAAGTATAAAATTTTTGATACCACATTCTTGGTAATTGTTTTAAACAATACAAGGTATTTTTAGCTTGCATACCAGATCCTTCTTTACATTCACAACAAAGCCTTATGGATGCTTCATATATATTTCTTCTTCTAGATCCCCATGTAGGAATGTTGTCTTCACATCCATTTGTTCTACTTCAAAATCAAATGAAATAACAATGGATAACATAAATCTAATAGAAGCTAACTTGGCAACAGGAGAAAAAATCTCACCAAAATAAATTTCCTCAACCTGGGAATAACCCTTTTCTACTATCCAATATTTTTACTTCTTCACTTTTCCTTCTTCATTCCGCTTATTTTTAAATATCAATTTGATTCCAATGGGATTTCTTCCAGTTGGGAAATCCACTAGATCCCAATCCTAATTCTTATCCAAGGTTTTCATTTCTACATATGTGGCCTTTTTCTAGAGTTTTCCACTCTCTGAATCCACTGCCTCCCTAACAGTTCTAGGATTATCATCAATAATGGACAAAGGAAAATTTGAATAAAAATCAGGTGGATCCTACCTTTTCAGTTTCCTTCTTTCCCAAACCAATCTCCTCAATATGGGAGTATGAGGATCTTCATATTCTGATTCATGTTATTTTGTAGAGTTTGATTCATCATCCTTTAAATCAAACTCTATTTTCTCTAGTTCTTCCTTACTTGGTAGGACATTCCTTTTAACAAAATCTAGGTTCCAAAGATTATAACCTTTAATACCATATTTATACCCAACAAAGATACACTTTTCATCCTTCTTATCTAACTTACTCATTTTTTTCATTTGGAACATGAACATAAGACTCACAGCCAAATACCTTGATATGTGTGAGAGAAGGTTTCTTACCAGTCCATACCTCTCGTGGAGTATTTTCATCCAATGCTAACGAAGGTGATCTGTTGACCAAGTAACATACAATACCCACTGCCTCTGCCCATAATTATTTCCTTAACCCAACACCACTGAGCATGCACCTTCATTTTTCCATAAACATCTCATTCATCCTTTATGCAACTCCATTCTTCTAAGGTGTATATGGAGCAGTATTCTTCCTTTCTATACCGAAATTCTTACAAAATTATTCAAACTCATTCCCACAGAGCTCTCCACCATTATCTATCCTCAACACCTTAATTATTTTCCCTATTTGATTCTCAACAAGAGCCTTAAAATATTTAAACCTGTCAAAGACTTCAAATTTCTTTCTGAGAAAATATGTCCAACTATTCCTCGAGAAGTCATCTATAAATGAGACATAGTACATAGATTTTCCCAATGATGGAACCGACATAGGTCTAAAAACATAACCGTGAACCAGATGTAAAATTTCTTTTGCCCTCATTGCACCAGAGGGGAATCTTACTCGATTTTTCTTCCGATATACAAAATTTTCATAGATATCAAAATCTAGAGAGCAGTTAGACATACCTTCAGCCATACATTTCCCGTGTAGTAGTCAAAGACCCTTCTCTCTGATATGCCCCAGTTTTTTATGCCAAAACATAATCTTTTCTTTAGAGGCTATAGGAGATTTTTCTTCTTCTTCTCCAATATTAGGAACAATGGAAATATTACAACCATAATGAATATTTATTCCTTGCATATTATACAGAGTTTCAATCCGAACTCCCTTCAACAAACACATTTCTCCTCAAACCATCCTGCAGGTTTCTTTTTCAAATATCGTTTTTACCCTGACATCGTCCATTTTTCTTACAAAAATCAAATTTTTGGCCAATCTTGGGATGTGAAGAACACCATGTAGTGTTATAATCCTTCCATCTATGAGCCTCATTTTTACTTTTCCTCATCCTATTATTTTGGTTGTCGAGTCATCAACTAGGAAAACATTACCTCCATCATACCTTTCATATTCATAGAACCACTCCCTATGGTGAGTCATATGAAAGGATGCACATGAGTAAACCAGCCATGCCTCATGATAGACATGTTCTTGAAGAATCCATGTACACATCCCCTCCTTTTTTCTTCGAGGTATTTTCTTCTGTATGAGGATCTTCTTCAGATCCCTTATTTTTCTCAACTTTGGATCGACATTACTTCTTGTAGTGCCCTTCTTTCCCACATATCCAATATAAATTTACAAAATTTCCAGGAGATTTAGATCTACCCCTATACTTATATATCCCACTTCAGGACTTAAATATATTTCTTTCTTGGGAGCGTCCTCTAAAAAATAATTCATCTGTGCTCTGTCCTTCCATGTTCTTCCATCTCATATCCTTCGAAAACAAGGATGAGACCACTTCATCAAACTTCAAGGTAGTTGTATTACTACCTATGGCCACAACCAGACTATCCCACAAGTCTGGTAAAGAGAATAGTAAATCGATACACTTATCTTCATCTGGAATTTTAATATCACCATATACTAACTGACTTACCATAATATTGAAGTCGTTCAAATTCTCTTCCACTGAGTCTCCATATCTCATCCTCAATCTATATAGATTCTTTCTTAGGAAAATTTTATTTACTAGGGACTTAGACTGATACAACTTTCCCAAATTATCCCATAAATCCTTGGTTGTAGCTTCCTTTGAGACATTCAGTAATACTAAATCTAAGAGATAGTCAAATTTTTCTCTTCTCCTTCTGATCCAACCTTTTCCATTCATATGTTGAAGTTCCTGTAGGTGCATTACATCAATCCACCACAATCCATTGATCTCTATCCACCAATAGATATTCCATATTGAGCTTCAACATCTCAAAATGTTTCCCATTAAACTTCTCGATCTCCATTTGTGAACTGCTCCCCATTTCTCTTCACCTGAAGAATCAATACTGCAGATCTCCCACTATAACAAGGCTTATCCCAGTCTCGAGCCAAACCCTTGACCACAAAGGCATCCCCCTTGAGCCAATAACTGATCTGATACCAAATGTAGATTTTAAACTTGTAAAATATATTACTGCAAACAAATTTTCAATAAAACAATAGAAAATATACAATGGAAAATACACACATTACACATAGATTTTTCCCTTGGAAACCCAAATTGGGAAAACCATCATATTCTATATTCATTCACACCATACATTTTTTACAATACAATATATATATATATATAGGAGACAACAACATCCAAAACCCTAATCCAATGACCTCGATTAGTCAACAATACTAATTACTTAACCATAAATAGAAAACCATTGGAGAAAAACCATGTGCCAAAAAATATTCCAACAATGCACATGAAATCGAGGTGACCCAAAAATCGAGGAAAAAAAGGTGACACGTTTCTTGAGGGAGAAATTTTTTTTTGGATGATTCCATGAATGTTCAACCTCAACTTATTTATTCACATTTTTTGGAATGTAGTAGTTACCTTGAGAGTCATTGTCATCATTAGTGATTTCCCTCACACTTGTTAACGATATACATCAATGACATCAATACATTTATTCAAGTGGCTATATTCGTACCACATCAGAATCGAGAAAAAGACCTTGGGTTGGGTGTTCAATATGTTATCTAATTTGCCTAGGTTGTAATGGAGATCATTTGAGCATGTAAAATATTTCAGTACAATCATCATAATGACAATCATACAGATATAGATATTTTCACATAGATCCACATTGTATTGGTTTGTGGCTATGTTTTGTCATATCGTAGCTCCGCTGTGTATTTTCCATCTCTGTGATCAATTCATTTCATGGAGCTATGGATCCGCATTATATCTTTTTTTTTCATATAATTGGTCAGTATTTTCATGGATCCACCGTGTATTGGTAAATGGCCATGCTTTGATTCATCTTGTATTTTGAGCATATGTATGCATGCCTATGAACTAGAACATATACTAATATTGTTTGATGATTGTTTGAATCTTCTTCTAGGTTCTCCCACTTCGGCATGCTTGCATTGAAGAAGTTGTAAATTGTTTCATCCATCAATTTCTCTTTTGACCTCACACTTTAGGGGGAAATTTGTTATCTCACCCTAAGTGTCGTAAGTGTCACAAAGTGACATATGCATATCGGTAAGTGTCGCATGCATTGTCGCAAGTGTTGTATGAATCTTCCCAAGAATAAAATCCACTTTGTGAGGTGTCACCTCCCCTTGAAACCATGAAAACAATTTTTCATGACCCCTAAATCATATGGGAGGAAGAAACACATCATTTCTAGGTAAAAATACACCTTTTCCTTGGAAATTTTGACCTTTTTTGGGGCATTTATGAAGGGTGGATCCCCCTTGGTCATGTGTAGGGAGCACCATGTTTTCCATATGTCACCCTATCTATCACTCTCTAGAGTGCCATTCATGTTAGATGAGAAAGGGGGATCCTACACCTTAATCTATTAGTCAGCTCTCTCAACATGGGGTTGGTTATGTTTGACCCCCATTCTTTGGCTTCACTTTAGGATCTGATCCAAACTTCAAATATACATATCCTCAACCATATCCCTCATTTCCTCATGGGGGTTGTACCTCTCAAGCCTATATATTGAGGGATTTCGAAGGTGAAGTGGAGGAATTAATCAGTCAGAGTATCATTATTTTTATATTGGTTTACTTGTTCAAGAGGTTGGATGAGGAGAGATTGGAGAGGATGTTATTGCATCAATCATGTTCTGTAAGTATTCTCTTTTGGGTTCTCATTGAATATACTTGGCCTGTTTCCTTCAAGATTCTATCTTCTTTCATGTGTTTGTCTATTATTACTTTACTGTAGATGAATTTGTTTTACCTAATCAAATAGAGTAGGATATAGTTGTTTATATTTTATGTCTATTGCAGGTATCAAGTTTCTAGATGCGATTTTGAGGATAAATATCACAGATTGGATGCAGTAAGGACAAACTTTATAAGAAAGGTACATCATTCCCTTTCTCCTTCTCTCTTTTCGATTGGTTAAAATGAGTTTAAAGGGATGTTGGTGTCCATTTGTAGTGTTTTTGTCTTGGTATAGGGGTCTGGTAATCTAAGGGAGATTTCACCTATCCGTAGGTAAAATATTCCATAACAGTTGGAGCTTCCTTTTGGAGCTTCTAAAATAGGGGGTTCGAGCCTCCTTTTAGTTCTAGTTGGAGAATTTGGGAAGTTGTATATTCCTTCAATTTGGAGCCTATAAATAGGGGTTCGTAGCCTCCTTCCAGTTGTACCTAGAAAATTAAGGAAGTTGGAGATTCCTTTGAGTTGGAGACTATAAATTAGGGGTTGGTTCCTCCTTCCATATGGTGCTGGAGAAATGGGAAGTTTGTGCTTCCTATGCGGGTATTATTTATATATATAAGAAAGAATCATGTGGTTTTCTCCCATTTGGGTTTCCATGTAAATTCTAGTGTATTGTGTATTTGATGTGATAGTGTTGAATTGTACTTCTTATGGTTATATGATATATTGAATGCAATCATAAATGATATACTATTGATAAAGTTAAATTTTATATATTGTGATTAAAAGTGGTAAAAAATGATCATATTGATTCTCACCCCCCCCCTCAATATTCCAAAAATTGGTATTATAGAAGGTCCTTCAAGAAAACAATTTAACCATGGGAAGGAAGATCATGGAGTATGAAAAATTCGAGTACCACAGTTTGATGGTCGGAATGTTAAATTATGAGATTGATTTCTTATGTGGATTAATTATTTTATTTTCTTCAACACTTTCAATCCAGCTTTATACACTTCAAAAATACCAAATCATAGCTGAATAACAATAACTATGTAGATACAAAAGCATGCACATCAACAACACATATACCCTGGGGAAACCCTATACAGGGAGAAAACCCCTAGCAAATGATATTTTGTTATTACATTAATAATGTAAGATCACTTACAAATATCCACCATGAATGATCTTCTCTTAAAGAGCTTTCCAAGATGAATCTCACCTGAAAAAGAGCTAAGAGACCTTCCTGAAATACACCTTTGATATGCTGCCTCTATTGTTGATATACATCATTGATATGATGCTTTGGTATGTTGCCTCTTTATCACTGATATGTGCCTCTGTTTCTTCACCCTTAACCTACATATCAAAACTGTGTTGAAGAGAAGGGTCGACCTCTACTTATATAGGTTTAAGAGGAGAAGAGGAGAGGCTCGAAATAGTAACTTGCGTGCATGCTTTAATCATAACTCGGCTTCATACTTTAGTTTGAACTTAGAACTAGACTTGAGAATGGTATACTTTAGTTCGAAAATAGAACTATACTTGAGACTTTAGTTACAACTCAACATTACACTTTAGTTCGAAAATAGAACTAGACTTGAGACTTCAGTTACAACTCAATATTACAGTTTAGTTCAAAAATAGAACTAGACTTAAGACTTCAGTTACAACTCAACATTAAACTTTAGTTCGAAAATAGAACTAGACTTGATACTTCAGTTGCAACTCAACACTACACTTTAGTTCGAAAATAGAACTAGACTTGATACTTCAATTGCAACTCAACATTACACTTTAGTTCGAAAAATAGAACTAGACTTTAAGACTTCAGTTACAACTCCACTCTTTACAAGGAAATTCAAAATTATCTTCATGGTGGATAATGTTAAATGTGCCAACGCACTATATCAATACATTTATATCATTTGAAATATTAGGAATATCGTTTGTTTCTAGTTCATAGGAATTTTATATTCAACCTAACATTTTCTAGATTTCTTGACTTTTGCTCATGGCTCACAAGTTTTGACTAGGCTCATAGTGGTCGTACGTTCCCCCTGACTTTTTCATTAGACTGACATAGAATCTCGTTTGTCCTGAATTTTGGTTTGAATCACAGAGGTTGTACATTCCCCATGGATTTTGTCAATACCTCACAAGACTGGTTGATTCTCCAAATCTCCCTGGCTAGCCTTAGGGTGGCCCATATGGCCTCTCATTGGAGAATGATTGTCGATGCTTCCAAATTTAACACTCCCTCTCAACAAGGGAGTCATTCTCATCCACACAAATATTGCCTCTCAGCTGCACAAACTATCTCTAGGTCAGAGGCTTGGTTAGGATATCAACTACCTACTCGCTCGTGGCTATGTACTGTAACTTTACAGTTTTTCTCTGGACTAAGTCTCGGATGTAGTGGTACCACATGTCAATATGTTTTGATATGTCATGAAATACCAGGTTCTCTGTCAATTTTATGCAACTTTGATTATCATAGTGAACCACCTTTGTCTCGAGCTTGTCTCCAAACAACCCAGAAACCAATTTTATGAGCCATACTGCTTCTTTTCTAGCATCACTTGATGCAATGTAGTCATCATCTATTGTAATCTTTGCAAAGGATCCCTGCTTCCGGCTTGACCAAGAGATCATAGTGTATCCTAAAATAAAGTAGTATCCGGAAGTACTCTTCTGATCCACTGGGATTCCTGCCTAGTCAACATCTTCATACCCATGCAAAAATAAAACACCACTGGATGTATATCTTAGAACATAAGTAATGGTCCCTCTAATATATATTAAGATGTGATTTATTTCCACCTAGTGTCTCTGTATCAGTTCAGTCATGAACTGACTCATTGCAATCACTACATAGCATATATCTGTTCTAGTGTGGATAATGTACATCAATGATCCAATCCGCTGCCTATACATGATGGAATCCACCAAATATGAACCTATATCAGAATCATGTAGCTTCCTCAAGTTGGTAGCCATCGGAGTAGACATGGTTTTGCAATCCATCATACCAAACCTCTTTTGTACATCCACTATGTATTTTCCTTGTGCTAGAAATATCTCGCCATGTCTTTGCCACACTTCCAATCCTAGGAAGTAATGCATCAAGACTAAGTCTTTCATCTCCAATTATGAGGTTATCTCCCTCTTACACCAGGCTATTATCCCTTCATATTTGGTTATAAAGAGATCATCAACATACATTATTAGTATAACAGGTTGGTTACCTCTTACCTTGAAGTACATATTTGCATCAGCATCACTTTTCTGAAATCCCAGGCCTTTAAGTAAGCCATCAATCATGTCATACCAAACTTTGGGAGCCTTCTTAAGACCATACAAGGCCTTACTTAGCTTGGCATACATGATTTCCTTTGTTATGCAGTATAAAACCATCTGGTTGTTCCACACTTACCTCCTGTTCAATCTTTCCATTCAAGATTTTTTTTTTCACATCCATCTGATGTACCTTCCAACCAAGAACGAGATCTAAAGAAATACTAGTTCAAATGGAGGTATACCTGGCTACAGGGGAAACATTCTCTTCGTAGTTGATTCCTTCTTTCTAAGTGAAGCCTCTGGGTACAAATCTTTCTTTGAACTTTTCCACACTTCCATTAGATGCATGTTTGATCTTATAGATCCATTTGGAAGAAACCATTGATTTGTCTTTTGGCCTCGGCACAATGTCCCAAACATTGTTCTTTATAATAGACCTATATTCCTTAAGCATGGCATCTTTCCATACTTGTAATTTATCTTCGTCTTCAAATGAATAAGGTTTGACATCACTAATGATTCTCATTAGTGCAACATAGCCTCCAAACCTATGAGGCCTCTTCCTTTCCTTAAAAGTTCCTTTAGGAGCAGCTATTCTTTTTTATTCCTGCACTATTTCTTTAAGCCACCCCGGCTTCCCTTTGGATGGAGTTTATTCAAGAGTTATTTCTAACACTTTAGCAGGTTCTAGGCACTCATTACTTGGCCGTTCATGAGGTTCCTCCCTCTGCTCATCTGACTCTTCATTTTCATAAGAGGGTGAATATGGGTGAACTACTTCTGATTCCTACTGAAGCTCTCTAGATTTCTTAAATGTGGCTTCCTCATGGAAATTCACATCTTTGCTTACCTCTAGTTTCCTCTGACCTAGTACATAAATCCTATAATCCTTGGATTTCTCACTGTACCCCAAAAAAACCCTTTCTTGCCTGAGGGTTCCATATTTGTCCTCTTTTCCTTAGGGACATGAATATACATAGGACACACAAATATCCTTAGATGCCCTACTTCAGGTTTGATACCTAAGAATACTTGTTCAAGAGTCTTCTCTTTCAATATAGAATGTGGGCACATGTTTTGAATATACACGGCAGTGGAGGTAGCTTCTTCCCATAAATAATTTGGCAAATCCTGGCCAAAAATCTTTGCTTTCACTGCCTCACAAATTGTCTTGTTTTTCCTCTCAGCAAATCCATTTTGTTGAGGGTTATATGCCACGGTCAACTATCTCTTGATTCCTGCTGACTTGCAGAAATCCTTGAACTGAAGAGATCCAGACTCTCCTCCATTGTCTTTTCTAAGTATTTTGATGTGTTTCCCTCTCTTCTTTTCAATAAAGGCTTTATACTCTTTGAATTTATCTAATGTGTCACTTTTAACTTTAAGAAAATATATCCAACATTTTCTTGAGTAATATCATTAAAAATGGCATAATAAAAACAACCATTGAGTGAGGGATATGACATGGGACCACATACATCAGAATGAACCAGATCTAATATGCCCTGAGCTCTATTGTCACTACTAGGAAATGATTTCTTTATATTTTTACCTAGCATGCATCCCTTACAGATTTAATTTTTACTAAGATAAAGATAGGTCATGCCACATACCATGTTCCATAGATCTAGAAGAGATTTGTAATGAAGATGTCCAATTATTCTGTGCCACAACTTAGTAGAGCTAGTCGCATCATGATCCAATGCCTGAAATAACTGTCCTGACATGATGTATAGTCCTCCACTATGATTTCCAATGGTTTATGTTGTACTTAAGTGGCTATATTTAGCCCATAGTAGTGCCTTAATGTCTTTGAATATCACCCAATGTCCCTTGTCTTTAAGGGTTGCAACTAATAATAGTTTCTTCTTGAGCCCTGCAACATATAATACTTCATCAACATAAAGTCTAGTCCCAGATTCAAATCTAAAGGAGATAGAGCCTACTCCCTATATCTTGTAACATTTGTCATACCCAATCTCAACCTGCTCTACAAAATATTTTGTCTCGAAATCTGAGAGGATCTCCTTGTACCCTCTCATGTTCTTTTATGCAACACTATCTACTAACCAAGTTTTTGGCCCCGTGAAAACTGAACTGGATAAGGAAGAAACCAAGTAATATTATTTTCTATTTTCTTTCTCATTAGAAGGACTTTTATGTTTTCTTTTGGGTTCATCATCCTCAACAGTTGAGCCATGATGTTTCCCTTTCCTTGGATATTTCTTTCTAAACCTAAAATATTTAGCAAAATGACCCAACTTATTACAACTAACGCATTTAATCTTACATGTATCAATATTCTTTCCTTTGAATGTACCTTTAGTGTTTGGATTCCTATGAGAGCCTTTCTAGAAAGTGCCTTTCTTCTTTCCCTTGAATCTAGATGCTAAAGTTGAGTGCTCTTCTTTCGTTGGCTTGCTTCTGGTAGATGTGCAACTCTCCTATTGGATGAAATCATGTCATAACCTCTCAAATGTGGGATGAATATCTCTCCCACTTACACTGAATAAAAAGGTCTCCGATGAAGAAGGAAGACCATCAAAAATGGCCTCCAGTAAATCATCATCGTCCATTGTCACCCTTGTGACCAAAAGCTAATCTCTGATCTGGGCTATCCTGGAACAGAAAGATGCCACTGATTCACCTTCATCCATATTCAAATAATTAATATTATTCTTTAGTGTCCTCTTCTAACTTGGAGCTTCTTTCTCATACTGAATCACCAAGGTATCCATACAGTCCTTGGTAGTCATTAACAAAGCCACTGCAGGCATTATACTTTCTTTGACTGATTCAAACATGATTCGCTTGGCCTTTTCTTGACTCTTCCTGAAGGCTGCTCTTCCTACATTATTCATGGGTTCCTCCACCATTATGGTCACATACTGCTCAAAATCATTCTCTTGAAAGATATTTGTTATCCAGAGCTTCCACACATTGAAGTTGGTAACTCCTTCAAGCCTATCCTCCGCCCTGATTGAAATGGACGATGCCATGGACCTCAAACTGGAAACTTAATCAAAACAACTTGGTTCTATGTGTACCTGTTGTTGCACTTCAACACGTTTAACACACCCTATTCTCTAATACCATGTTAAATTATGATCTTGATTTCTTATGAGGATTAATTCTTTTATTTTCTTCAACACTTTGAATCCAACTTAATACACTTCAACAAAACCAAATCATAATCGAATAGAAATAACTATGTAGATACGAAAGAATGCACATCAACAACACATATACCCTGGGGAAACCCTGTACAGGGAGAAAAAACCCAGCAAATGATATTCCTTTATTTCATTAATAATGTAAGATCACTTACAAATATCCACCATGAATGATATTCTCTTAAATATCTTTCCAAGATGACTCTAACATTACAAAGACCTAATATACCTTTTTGAAATACACCTCTGATATGCTACCTCTATTTCTGATATACAACACTGATATGCTACTTTGGTCTGCCTCTTTATCACTGATATGTGCCTCTATTGCTTCACCCTTAACCTGCATATCAAAACTGTGTTGAAGAGAGGGGTCGACCTATGCTTATATAGGTTGAAGAGGAGAAGAGGAGAGGCTCAAAATAGTAACTTGTTTGCATGATTTAATCATAACTCAGCTTCATACTTTAGTTCAAACTTAGAACTAGACTTGAGACTAGTATACTTTAGTTTGAAAATAGAAATAGACTTGAGACATCAGTTACAACTCATCATTACACTTTAGTTCAAAAATAGAACTAGACTCGATACTTCAGTTATAACTCAGCATTACACTTTAGTTCGAAAATGGAACTAGACTTGAGACTGGTATGCTTTAGCTCAAAAATAGAACTAGAATTGAGACTTCAGTTACAACTCAGCATTACACTTTAGTTCAAAAATATAACTAGGCTTGAGACTTCAGTTACAACTCAACATTACACTTTAGTTCAAAAATATAACTAGACTTAAGACTTCAGTTACAACTCAACATTACACTTTAGTTAAAAAATAGAACTAGCCTTGATACTTCAATTGCAACTCAACATTAAAATTTACTTAGAAAATAGAACTAGACTTGATACTTCATTTGCAACTCAACATTACACTTTAGTTCAAAAAATTGAACTAGACTTTAAGACTTCATTTACAACTCGACTCTTTACAAGGAAATTTTAAATTTTATTCATGGTGGATAATGTTACACGTTCCAACGCACTATATCAATACATTTAAATCATTTTCCATATTAGGAATAATGCTTGTTTCTATCTCATAGGAATTTTATATTCAACTGAACTTTTGCTATATGCCTTGACTTTTTCTCATGGCTCACAAGGTTTGACTAGGATCACAGAGGTTGTACGTTCCCCTTGACTATTTCACTAGTCTGTTTATTCTCACAAAGGTTGTACATTCCCCCTGACTTTTGCAATAGACTGTCTATGCTCACAGAGGTTGTATGTTCCCCCTGACTTTTGCATTTGAATCACATAGCATCTCGTTTGTCCTAACTTTTGGTTTGACTCATAGAGGTTGTACGTTCCCCCTGGATTTTTTCCATACCTCACAAGACTAGTTGATTCTCCAAATCTCCCTAGCTAGCCTCTGGGTGGTCCATATGGCCTCTCATTGGAGAATGACTGTCGATGCTGCCAAATTTAACACGAAATGATATGAGCTATGAGATGTGGAGAAACAAGATGAAAAAATGACGGCAACCGCGCTCTCAGCAGGCGGTCGCTCCACCAGGACCTTCTCACTCCACGGCCCGAAGAGCCGATGCTCTTCCAACTCCTCCTCGGGAATTCTATCACCCACAGTCTTCTCGGGAACCTTCCCTTTTGAAAACTCGGGAAGTCGGGTTTCACGGACTCGCGGATCTTTAAGCGCACCTTCAGTGCAACATGAAATCTCCGAATCCCGATCCGCGAGGTCAACGGTCAACGTTCCTGATCTCGGGGATTTTCCTATCGGGAAAATCGGCGGGTGAGAGGCAGGGAGATACTTACCTTTCAAAACCCCGAATACCGATATGCCGATATGCCTCCGCGCAGCTCCCACTGACGTCTGGGTCCCACACTGCCACGTCACGTCGGGACTTCGCGACTCGCGGATCCACAACTCCAAACTCCTGCTTTTGGAAACCCCGAATGCCGAAAACCCGATACTCCGGATTCGGGCCACCTGTCCACGCCTGAATCGACGGTCTCGATCAAATCGGGAAATCGCCTTTCGCGATTTCAA
>JASDQU010737527.1:197063-208939 GCA_032191745.1 Picea mariana
TTACTTGATACCAAGAGTGCCATGATTTTACATGCCCTTCAAGAACTGCCTTTTAGTAAGTACCAAGGGTTCCATGTTCATGCATGCCCTTCAAGCATATAATTTTCTTTGGTGGGGAAATGGTACAACATTTGAGACCAAGTTAACTCAACTCGTTCCTACCTTGTCAAGAGACTAATGGCCACAAAGGAATAATTATGTCATCTTATTGTGCACGTGTTAACTAAACCTCGTGAGTGACCTAATCCATAGCCCACCCTCACAAAATGTGCAACCTTTGGGTAAAAGTATCATGAACTTTTCAACCCAGGACATGGAAAAAGATTGATAGTAGGTGGAAATAGGGACATTATTCCTCCTCTCATGGCAATACTATGTACATATTCCACATAACCCCATTACCCATGTGTGGACCGATTGGAAAGCATATTCCATTGTAACACCCTGTTTCCCCCTGTCTATAAAAATAACTATACTGGCCAAGAACTATGGCAAACTCAAAGATGTGAATGTGTGATTTGAATGGACCTTAGTATAAAGGGTCGACGAATGTAAATAATGTTATGAATATATGTTGCAGGACTGCTGGGAGGGGGATGTGCTGAAAAAGAGACCATGATGGCTGAAGAAAGGTGGTGGAAGGCACCTGGAATGGTGGCGTTAACTTCCACCGAACCAAACCATATTTGGTATTCACTGGCTAGGAGAACCAAGAGTGGCTCGCTGGCCCCGAAATGAATTACTCACCAGGATGGTAGGTGAAGAGGCTCCTCATGAGTTAATGAGGGATGGGGGTGAACTGCCCATCTGTGGAGGCCTCAGACCTGACCACCGCGGGGAAATTCGTGCCACACGCAACCTCGCCGAAAAAGAAAAGGCAGGTAAAAGGTGTGGGAGGGGACGGACGTGAGAGAGAGATCGCAGGAAAGAGATCGGAAGAACTCTGGAAGAAAATACAGAGTGAGCGATAGCAGAGAAGAAGGAGAGTAACCTTTGTTCTCGATCGCTGAAGAACCGAGATAGAGAGCCTCAAGCATCGTGGTCTATCTTGGGGGTGGCTAGTGGTAAATCCATACGGAGTCACTGAGCCTACGGTTGGGTGGAAACGAGCACCCCTCTCAGCAGTTGCATCACCTGGTGTTTTCTGATAAGTGTTTATATCTTGTGTCTTGCATTGAATATATTGCAATGTATGCTCATGGTTTGAACACTTATAAATGGTTTCTATGTAAGAAATGTTTGCATGGTGTTTTGATTGGAAATGGTGGTTGCATTCTTATGTTGGAATGACCAAATTCGGTTTATATATATATATATATATATATATATATATATTTATGAATAAGTGCAGTTTTTCAGGTCTGCTTTCGGGAAAGTTCCCTCACTCTATAAAGCCAGGGTAAGTACCTAGAAAGGACTGCCTTTGTAGTAAAAACCTTGAGCTTTCTCATTACCAGTCACAGAAGCTAATAGCTCAAAGATTTTAAGAGGACCTTCCAGTCAGGTCTTCAAACCTGGTGAAATTTACCCAAGGGCATGAAGAAGGAATTAATGGTGTAGTTTTTAAAATCCTGCACGAGAGAGAATGGTATTCTTAGACTTTGATATTTCAGAGTTTCGGCACCTGGGGTATCTAGGTGCAAGTCCTTTTGTACTCGCGAGTCCCAAAACCCCAACCCGCGAAATCCCGAAATGACAACGTGTGGATGAATTAAGGACCTTTCGGTGGTTCGGTACCTAGGATACCCTTCCTCTTGCTAAATGCATGAATGAGATCCTTTCGAAGGATTTAAGGTCTGTTACGACCATTAAATTGGATGAAGGAATGCAGGCGTTAATGCCTTGACCCCTTTTTAACCTTCGTAAGTAGCGAAGAAATCAGGACCGTCGATTCCAAGACCCATGGGACTACCTGGACCGTCCAGCTATAGAGTACACGAGGCGATCGATAAGCGTTTCGGCTTTTTCGGCACCCAGGGTACCTAAGTGCGAGTTCTCCTATACTCGCAAGACCCGAAACCCCGATTCACGAAAACCGAAAATGACAGCGTATGGATGAGTTAGCACTTTTTGGTGTTTCGAAACTCAGAACACCCAAGGAAGTATTTCCTTGTACTCGCAAGTCCTGAAACCCCGACTTGCAAAACCCCAAAATTGGTCAAGTGTATGATGAGCGGGTGTATCGGCTTTTCGACATTCAAGTAGTCGAGGAGTGTGAATCTTCGACCTCTTGTATCCCAAAATTTAGATATACGAAACCCCGACTCGTGGAATCCCGAATTGGCATAGCGTGATTTGGTTCGTCATTTCAGTGTTTCGGTACCCGGAAAACCCAAGGGTAAGTTTCCCTTGTACTTGCAAGTCCCAAAATCCCGACTTGTGAAACCCCGAAAGAATAGAGTGTGGAGAAGTGGTTATACTTTGGTATTTCGGCACTCGGGGTACCTAAGTGTGGGTCCCATGAATTCGCCAGTCTCGAAACCTCGATTAGCAAAATCCTGATGGAGGAAACCCTGAAATAGAGGAGCATGTTTAAAGTTTTGATGACTCAGAGTTTTCGGCTTCCGGGAAACCTAGGGGCGAGACCCCTTGTTTTCACATAACGCGAAATCCTGAAAGGAGGAATGCCGAAATGGATTAGCACGGATAATATTGGGTATTTCGGTACCCGAGATACCTATTGGCAAGTTCTCTCGTACTCGCCAGTCCCGAAAACCCGGTTTGCGAATTCCTGAAATAAACAGAGCGATGTATATAGATATATATCTCTATATGCAAGTTTCAGAGTTTCGGCTCCCGGGAAACCTAAGCGCGAAACCTCCTGTCGTCGCATATCTCGAATTTCC
The DNA here is from genome assembly GCA_032191745.1 of Picea mariana. Lineage (NCBI taxonomy): Eukaryota > Viridiplantae > Streptophyta > Pinopsida > Pinales > Pinaceae > Picea > Picea mariana. The sequence goes on from JASDQU010737527.1 coordinate 199,910, forward strand.
AGTATGCAAAATCCCGAAGGGTAGAGTACCAGGGCTTAATCCGAGTTGCTGTGAATCTCGATAAGCAGTTAAAACCGTTTCGGGTTTTGGCCCTTCGAAAGACAAGAGAGAAAAGGAAATACATGTATCGCGATTTCATGAATCTCGAAAGTCGACGAGCACCTTTTCGATAAGGCCTGTGGTCCTAGCCGGTGATCATATGAGTACGTATAAGGTATGGCAGGGTCTGTATCAGGCCTCATAGGGATTCGGGGAATTATGTTCCTCAGAGAAAAGAAGAAAAAGGCCGAAAAATTCCGAATTCTGAAGTGGGTATGTTACAAATTGGTATCAGAGCATGGTTACAACACTTGGCCTGCTTGGGCTCATGAACAAGTTGTGCAGAAGCTCCATTCAAAACACTCCTAAAAGGAGTAACCCCCTATCTTAACCTTCCTAATCAAAAGACGAAGTTAAGAATGAAAACTCCTATTGTGTGTGTGTACATGTGAAAAATATGAATTATGTACTGGTTATAAATAAATATAAATATTGACTAATAACCAACATTTGTCTTTTGCACCCAAGCAGATGATCAACTGCGAGAAATTACAGATGCAGAGAATGGAGACTCACCAAGAGGTGGGGGAAGGCTCCCACAATAGAGACGAAGAGTCTGACGAAAGGACGGCAGTAGGGACCCCTCTAGATCTAGCTGAGACTATGAGGAGTCTCATGGTCAAATTACAAAGCTTCAAGGCTGACAATGAGAGGATGATGAAAGAACAAGAGAAGAAAATAGAAATTAACACAATTTTACTGCAGAGCTTATTCGACCTACGAAGACAAATGCATCATGAACCTGAGGTACAAAAACATGGTCATATCAGTGGCCACACTGAGAGGAGCACCTCGAAAAAGGTCCATCCCAGAGGTAAAGGACTAGCGACAGACGATTCCTCTGGGAAGGAAGCGGGCGGTTCGGAGGGCTCTTCTAGCAGCAGAACTAGTTCTTATTCCTGAAGAAAACAGAAGAAGCGAAAGCTTTCCAAGGGTCATAAATTCGAAGAATTCAGGAAGGAAAAACCACCCTCCTTCGACGGTGAAATAAAGAAAGGAGAGGAAGCAGAGACTTGGCTACTTGGACTAAAGAAGTATTTCAGAGCCCATGACTTCTCAGAAAATTTGAAGGCCCGAGTGGCCACCTTCAACTTGAATGGAAAGGCTTCCATTTGGTGGGAAGACCTTAAGAATGTAAAAGGGATTCACGAAGAAGACCTGTCTTGGGAACGGTTTGAGAAATACTTCAGGAAGAAGTATTTGTCGGAAAAATATTTCGACAAAAGACTAAAGAATTCTATGAACTTAAGCTAGGGAAATTCACCATAGAGGAATATGCCAGCAGATTCCTTGAGTTGCTGAGGTATGTACCCTACATAAAAGCAGAAAAGGAAAAGGTGCAATGATTCATCAATGGACTACCTAAGGACTATCAGAACATGATTGAATTTGATGAACCAAAGACCCTAGAAGATACTATCTGAAAGGAAAGATATTGTTATGAACAGCTTGGACATCGAATAGAACCTTGCGAAGGCTGGAAGCAGAAGAATAGTTTGGGATTCCAGAAAAGGGGTTTAAATCCCCAAGATTTAAGGACTATAAAAATAACTCAAGGATGACCTTCCCAGCCCAAAGTGTACACCAACAGAACTTTCCCTCCTTGAGCGGAAATAAACTTTCTGGATCTACCCCAGTAAAGACTGATAACCCAAAGAGAGAACCTTTGAAATGTTGGGGTTGCGGAGAATAACATCTACTGAGAGACTGTCCACACCGAAAACATAATAGTCGGAGAATTTACAACATCCAGGAAGCTACCACCGTCAATGATGTGGCCAGGAGTGTGCCACAAATTTATGCAGCCTTGGATAATAACCAAGATGACCACCAAGCTTGAGTGGTGGAAATAGAAGGTATGATTTCCAACCATTTAGTGTCTATTTTGATTGACCCTGGTTCAAATTTGAGTTATATAGCCCCTAAGGCTGTTGATAAGTGTAAAATATAGCCACAAAAACCTACCAAGCCATGGTTGGTACAATTAGCCACTGGCACCAAAAGAAGGGTAGCAGAGGTCATACTAGCCTACCAATTAATGTTGGGTGAATTCCCCACCCAAGCAACCCTTAACATATTACACCTGGGATCACATGATCTATTGATTGGTATGAATTGGATAGCCACCCATAAAGCCAGATTGGACTGTTACCATAAAACCTTAGAATGTGTAAGTAAAGAAGGGAAAAGGATAACCCTTCAAGGGATCCGAAAACCTGTCTTGGTGAGACAAATATCAGCTCTACAAATGAGAAAGTATTGCCGAAAAGGATGTCCCCTATATGCAATACAGGTGTTGAAAACTATTGAAGATGAAAAACCAAGCCTTGAAGACCACCCTACCCTGAGAAAATACAAAGATGTGTTTTCGGAAGAGGTGTCGGGTCTACCTCCAAGAAGAGACATAGACTTCTCGATAGAACTTGCACCGAGAGCGGTGCCAATGTCTAGGAAACCCTACCGAATGAGCACACCCAAGTTAGTTGAACTCAAATTGCAATTAAGAGAAATGATGGATAAGGGCTATATCCGGCCCAACGTGTCTCCATGGGGAGCACCAGTCCTATTTGTGAAAAATAAGGACAGTACCCTTAGACTGTGTATAGATTATAGACAACTCAATAAGGTAACCATAAAGAACAAGTACCCCTTGCCCAGGATCGATGACTTGTTAGACCAATTAGGGGGTGCGTCTATTTTCTCAAAGATTGACTTGAGGTCGGGATACCATCAAGTTCGAATCAAGGGTGAAGACATACATAAAACTGCCTTCCGAATGAGGTATGGTCACTATGAGTTTGTGGTAGTACCATTTGGGTTAACCAATGCCCCTCCCACTTTCATGTGCTTGATGAACAATGTACTCAGCAAATTCCTAGACAAATTCGTGCTGGTTTTTATTGAAGATATATTAATTTACTCCAAGAATGAAGAAGAGAATGAAGAGAATCTTAGGCTTGTGCTGCAAGTGCTAAGAGAACATCAACTCTATTCCAAATTCAGAAAATGTGAATTCTTCCAGAAGAAAATACATTTCTTAGGCCATGTTCTATCTGAAGAAGGAGTAGTAGTAGACCCTACCAAAATCGGGTCTATCATGGAATGGCCTACCCCAAAGGATGTTTCGGATATCAGATCCTTTATGGGATTAACAGGATACTATAGGAGATTTATAAAAGGATTCTCCAAGATTGGTTGTCCAATCAGTGCCCTCTAGAAGAAGGGGACAAAATTCATGTGGACACAGAAATGTGAAGAAAGATTTCAGACCCTGAAACATCTACTGACCCATGCACCCGTGTTGAAGATCGTGGATCCGGAAGCTGACTTCCTCGTGTGCACAGATGCCTATAAGGAAGGGCTCGGAGGAGTCCTTATGCAAGGAGGAAGTGTGGTCTTCTATGAATCCTGAAAATTGAATGAGCACGAAGTCAACTATGTGACCCATGATCTAGAGCTGGCTGCCATAGTGCACGCCTGGAAAATGTGGAGGCATTACCTCCTGGGAAGAAAATTTGTACTTATGACAGACCACTGTGGATTGATATCTGTTTGACCAACCAAATCTCAATGCCAGACAAGCTAGGTGGATGGCCCTCCTCAATGAGTTTGATTTTGAAATCAAACATATTAAGGGAAAGGAAAATAGGGTGGTTGATGCCCTTAGCAGAAGCATGAAAACAATTCACCTGGCCATGGTGAGCTCCTGTGAGACATATGTCAAGGAAAGAGTCAGAAATGCACAAGAAATAGATCCCTTCATCCAGACCATGACCTTGTACCTATAGCAAGAACCCACAGGGGTAAAGTACGGAGACTACCAGATGATGGAAGGAGGCCCGCTCACTTACCAAAGCATATTGTATATCCCAGATTGTGACGACTTGAAGAGGTTCATACTGGATGAACTACATAAAAGACCCTATACTGGTCATCCAGGATACTAGAAGATGATCACGACCACCAGGAAACAATTCTGTTGGCCTGGATTGAAGAAAGACATAGCTGAGTACCTAGCCAAATGCATAGAATGCAAACAGGTAAAAGCAGAACACCAACACCTAGCAGGATTATTACAACCTCTACCGATCTCGGAATGGAAATGCGAAACCATCTCCATGGATTTCATCACCGGATTACCAATCTCGACCAAACATAATGACGCCATCATGGTAGTGGTGGATAAATTGAGCAAGTCTGCCCATTTCATCCCCGTCAAGTTGACTTGCAAGGCAATAGACATCGCTCATGTATTCCTGAAGGAGATATTTAAACTACATGGTATGCCGAAAGAGATCGTGTCTGACAGAGACACGAAATTCACTTCCAACTTTTGGAAATCACTAATGGTGGGTTTAGAGACCAAGTTGTTGTTTAGCATTGCCTATCACCCTCAAACCGATGGACAGACGGAAAGAGTGAACCAAATACTAGAAGACATGCTAAGAATGCATGTAATGCATCAACCCAAGAAGTGGGAAGATTACTTGCCACTGGTGGAATTCACCTACAACAACGGTTACCAAGAATCCTTAAAGATGAGCCCCTTTGAAGTCATATATGGTAGGCCGTGCAACACTCCTGTTAGTTGGAGTAATCCCATAAATAGAATTTATTTTGGACCCAACATGTTGAAAGAAATGGAACAACAAGTGACTCAGATAAAACAAAACTTGAAGGTCGCTCAGAATTGACAAAAAAGTTACGTCGACCAAAAGAGAAATCCAAGAGAGTTCAAGACGGGAGACCATGTATATCTCAGAATTAGGCCTAGGAAGAGTTCTCTGAAAATGGGAGCTTGTGCCAAGTCGGCACCTCAATATTGTGGACTCTTTGAGGTTCTAGATAGAGTGGGACCTGTAGCCTATAGGCTAGCACTTCCTCCCGCAGTAAAAGCACATAATGTTTTCCATGTTTCATTATTGAAGAAATATGTACATGATTCTAATCATATAATTGACTGGTCTGTGATCCAGGTGGAAACGTAGGGATAATTCCTACCAGAACCTCAATGCATACTGGACAGAAAGGAAACCCCGCTTTGGAACCAAACCATTGCACAGGTCAAGGTGCAGTGGAGACATTTTGGCCCAGATGAGGCTATATGGGAAATGGAGGATGCCATGAAATAGGCATATCCGATTTTGTTTACCTCAGTACATACATGTCATTTTGATAGATAGAACATCGAGGATGATGTTCCTTTAAGGGCGAGGGAATTATAACACCCTGTTTCCCCCAGTCTGTAAAAATAACTATACTAGCCAAGAACTATGGCAAACTCAAAGATGTGAATGTGTGATTTGAATGGACCTTAGTATAAAGGGTCGACGAATGTAAATAATGTTATGAATATATGTTGCAGGAATGTTGGGAGGGGGATGTCTTCACTGGCCCGGAGAACCAAGAGCGGCTCGCTGGCCCTGAAATGAATTACTCGCCAGGATGGTAGGTGAAGAGGCTCCTCATGAGTTAATGAGGGATGGGGGTGAACCGCCCATCCATGGAGGCCTCAGACCTGACCATTGCAGGGAAATTCATGCCACACGCAACCTCGCCAGAAAAGAAAAGGTAGGTAAAAGGTGTGGGAGGGGATGAACACGAGAGAGAGATCGCAGGAAAGAGATCGGAAGAACTCTGGAACAAAATACAAAGTGAGCGATAACAAAGAAGAAGGAGAGTAACCTTCGTTCTCGATCGCTGAAGAACTGAGACAAAGAGTCTCAAGCATCGTGGTCTAGTTCAGGGGTGGCTAGTGGTAAATCCATTCGGAGTCACTGAGCCTACAGTTGGGTGGAAACGAGCACCCCTCTCAATCGTTGCATCACCTGGTGTTTTTTGATAAGTGTTTATATCTTGTGTCTTGCATTGAATATCTTGGAATGTATGCTCATGGTTTGAACACTTATAAATGGTTTCTGTGTAAGAAATGTTTGCATGGTGTTTTGATCAGAAATGGTGGTTGCATGCTTATGTTGGAATGACCACATTCGGTTTATATATATATGTTCATGAATAAGTGCAGTTTTTCAGGTCTGCTTTCGGGAAAGTTCCCTCACTCTATAAAGCTGGGGTAAGTGCCTAGAAAGGAATGCCTTCACAGTAAAAACCTTGAGATTTCTCACTACTAGTCATAGAAGCTAATAGCTCAGAGATTTTAAGAGGACCTTCCAGTTGGGTCTTCAAACTTGGTGAAATTTACCCAAGGGCTCGAAGAAGAAATTAATGGCGTAGTTTTTAAAATCCTGCATGGGAGAGAATGGTATTCTTAGACTTCGATATTTTGGAGTTTCGACACCCGGGGTATCTAGGTGTGAGTCCTTTTGTACTCGCGAGTCCTGAAACCCCAACCCACGAAATCCTGAAATGATAGCGTGTGGATGAATTAAGGACCTTTTAGGGGTTCGGTACCCAGGATACCCTTTCTCTTGCTAAATGCACGAATGAGATCCTTTCGAAGGATCTAAGGTCTGTTATGACTGTTAAATTGGATGAAGGAACACAGGCGTTAATGCCTTGACCCCTTTTTAACCTTCGTAAGTAGCGAAGAAATCGGGACCGTCGATTCCAAGACCCATGGAAGTACCTGGACCGTCCAACTGTAGAGTACACGTGGCGGCCGGTAAGCATTTCGGATTTTCGACACCCAGGGTACCTAAGTGAAAGTTCTCCTGTACTTGCAAGACCTGAAACCCCGATTCACGAAAACCCGAAATGACGGCGTATGGATGAGTTAGGACTTTTCGGTGTTTCAGAACCCGGAACACCCAAGGAAGTATTTCCTTGTACTCGCAAGTCCCAAAACCCCGACTTGCGAAACCCTGAAATTGGTCAAGTGTATGATGAGTGGGTGTATCAGCTTTTCGACATTCGGGTAGTCGAGGAGTGTGAATCTTCGACCTCTTGTATCCTGAAATTCCGATATACGAAACCCCGACTCGCAGAATCTTGAATTGGCATAGCGTGACTTGGTTCGGCATTTCGGTGTTTCGGTACCCGAAAAACCCAAGGGTAAGTTTCCCTTGTACTCGCAAGTCCCGAAATCCTGACTTGCAAAACCCCAAAAGAATAGAGTGTGGAGAAGTGGTTATACTTCGGTATTTCGACACCCAGTGATTAGAATCTAGACCAGGGGTCAAAATTTTGCTCAAAAATAAAAGTTTTCAGAATTACCTCAAAATGAATGGGTGTGTATCCCTCATCGTCACGAACCCAACGCAACTCGAACGGGTTCAAACAAACGTCGGATGAGTGAGATATCACGATCGGTTCGATTCGCCAAACAGGCAAAAAAAAAAATTCTGACTGTACAGTCCGTACAACTGACGTGGCAGAGGCCGTACAACTGACGTGGAATGTCTATACATTGAGGTGGAAGTTGACGTGGTGATCATTTAATGGCAGGTGTGGATGAATCATGATGAGACACGTGGTGTCTTTTTGTCCAATGGTTTGGTGCCACGTGGCCCAGGCATGGGCTGCGACGTGGCACCCCGTTTGTTTGGTAATGGTTGTTCGTTTAAAAGTTTATGGGGTCCGTGGGGATCGAACCCCAGATCTCCAATACACACCAAAGTCTTGGCAAGGATCAATCAACTGGCGTGCCACACATTATTGCTTGTTATATAATAGTGTTGGATTATATTTAAGTTTGAATATATGGTGAGTTGGGGTGCGTCCGGGCTGGGGCTTAGCCGTAGCCCCCGGTCGCATAAACCTTGCCATATGACCCAAATCTACATGGTTGTGCATGGATTTGGTTTTTGAAATTATTACAACACCACATGCCCGACACTTGTTGTTTGTCCATTCACTCTTGGAACCTAGCCCTTTTGTGAGAGAAATAAGGTCACATGGTGACCCATATGTCCATGGTTTTGGTGGTTAGGGGCTAGGCGTGCCCTTACCGTCCTACAGTTCACACCATTTTTCAGTTGCACCCAGTGCTAGGTTTTAGCATGATATTGAGCGCGTGAGCTAGGTTGGACGCACAAAGGTTCATTTTGGCAAACCAGAGACAACAAGCTTGAAGGAGGAAAATGACAGGAGGCCTAACTTCTTCATTTTTTGGCCAAATGAGGTGCCGAAAAATCCCAACTAGGGGTTTTTGGACATTCTAAATCCATTGGAACTATTTTCAGAGGCATTTGAGGACTTTTATAGGTGTTTTTTCCATAAGGAAGCTCAGGGAAGCTCAAGGCCACATGTAGAAGAGGTCATGCCCGGATGAGCCATGGTCCGTTTTTAGAGTTCTATTAGTCGTTTTTGGGGTTTTTATGTATTCTGAACCCAATGGAACAGTCGGTAAATCCATTTGAGTTGAGCATAATCTTGTAAAAGAATCTTTGACAAACTAATCCCAGAGAGCCTTGTCCATTGAAGGAGGCTCAAGGAGACGTAGCCCAGAGAGGGGTGAACTCCTTTATCATCTTGTTATTGTTATGAGTTTGATGGTTTATTTGATGCAAGTTATGTTTGTTGTGTATTTATTTAAAACACATATTTAACCATTTAAAAGAAAATTTCCTCACACATGAACATTTAAAAGAAGATGCATAAACTTGGCACATAATTTATCTTGCATAACTAAGACATTGAGCAAGGTCCTAAAAAGTTTATTTTAATGAAGTGGAGGGTGCTTGCATAGCAAAACAAGTCAGCCCCCTATTTTCAGATCAGGTGGTATCAGAGCTTAGTTTGTTTTACTCATGTGATTGCCATTGATAGCTAGAGTTTTAGCTGTTGGTATTTGTGCAAGTTTTGTGTTGAAGTTTGATATCTTGCAAGGATGGAGGAAGCTTCAAACATTGATAGTTCTCATAGATATTCATTATCCAATTTATTTGACAAAGATATGTTGAAGGAGTTTGTAACCATGAGAGATATGGTACAAGAGTTGTGGGAAGAAAGAAAAGAGAGCATTGTCCTTCA
>JASDQU010737528.1:14340-47767 GCA_032191745.1 Picea mariana
GGGACTTCGTTTGTTTCACGTTTCTACCCCCTAAAATCACAGTATCCCGACATGCAAAATGGAAAAACCCTTCCTAATTATAATCACCATTACTAAAAGACTAAGCGGGGATTATCATCTCTTAGTACCTTGTACCCTCGCTCTCGGGAGTTACGCATTGAACGTTTCTCAAGCCTCCGACTTGTGAAGTCACGAAGTTGTGTTAAAGTTACCTTGGTTAGTATCAATAACAAATCACTTTAAACCCTAGTTAGTCACTATTGTGATTTTGTGACTCAATGATTGTTTCCCCAAAGGGAAACACCTTTGTAACCCTGATCCAAAAAATTCACAATTTTCTTTAACTAAGCATGGATTAATTAAAGGCTTAAGTCAAATCACTTTTAATCAATTAAATCACATCATTGCGATTTTGGGTTTTTAAGGTTTAGTGGCTAGGAGCGAAAACACATGATGTGGTGAACGCCAAAAAGGGGATTAGAAACTCAGTGCACTAAATTGAAATAACTAAACCAGATTAATTAGCACCTTAAACAAATTTAACACACACGTTTTACGAATGAAGTTTTGAATGATTCTGTGTTTTTCAATGTTACGAATCGTCAAGCATTTATGGCATTTATTTGAATTGCAGCGAGGTGACAGATGGTAAGATCTTGTTTTTACTTCTAAATCTTTCTATTAAGCAATTTGACTGTTCTGTTGGAAAGGAAACACATGGGATTAAATTATAAAGATAGAGGGGTTTTCCTTCATTATTTCAGTTTTCATTTCTATTTTCATGTAGAGCCATTTCACCAGGATAACTTCTGTTTGTGTTTTCAATTTTTTCGACAGGAGATCCAGTTGCAGGTTTCTCTATCATGGATCCACGAAAATCACCCAAGGCAGCTTCCGAGAGTTCAGGTCAGGGTTCAGACGTTGTTTCYGATACCTCGCCCCGAAGTATTAATTATGTCAAGACATGGTCATATGTTTCCAACATTCTGCAATTTGAGTCGGGAAATTGTTCGGATGATTCTAGCGACAATGAGAAGGATGAATTTTCAACTAAATACAAAATCRTCACTCAAGCAGAGATGCACAAAATAGAGGTGAGGCCCCAGCTTCTTCCCTATTGTGATATGATCAGGTGGGCGCTGGACCATGTGGACATCCTGACCAGGACGATTATCAATGAACAAAAGGTAACGATTGGGACTTTTAGAGCAGAACATTTACGGGCAATTTATAAATTGTCACCCACACTGAACCTTACTCACAATGCCGAATTTCTAGAAGGTTTCAAGAAGAAGGAGTGAGAGCAGTATGCAAAAAGTTTATCCGATCTGATCAATGATTGGGTCTCACACCCCGTGAAATTCAAGGCTGATACTCACGGAATCTATTCAATCTCTTCCTTGGAGCCACAATTCAAGTATATAGCGATGATGGCCTGTAGGTTGTATGGGAAGGAGGACACTACCCATTTTTTCCTCCCATGGGTACCACTTATTCATATAGTTGCTAAGGGTTTCTCCTTCGACTGGGCCAAACTGTTGTCTGACAGTTTGACCAGTCGAATTACCGAATATCGAACACAGAGGATGAGTAAGAAAGCAACTTCGTTCTTTATGTCTTCTTACATCATGGATGCTATCTTCTTCATGACACCCTTCTCACTAATGAACTGGAGCTGGGCTCCATCTAATACAAAGCCTATTCATGTCTACCACTCAAAGCTTTGGGAGGATAAAGCCAAAGAATTCATCTATGAGATCTTGAACTGGGTAATGGTGCCATTGCATGTTGCCATCTTCAGCCAGCCACCTCCCAGTATTTTGGATAGCGTCACGACCAACCCGAGTAGCATGGCATATTGGTATATAGAGGCGGAATTTTCATATATCAGGGTTTTCAACAAAGGTATTGGTATATAGAGGCAGAATTTTCATATATCAGGGTTTTCAACACCTTTGTTCCTCCATATGCTCTATTGCTATTCTTGCCAGATAATCTATTGTGTTGCGAGATCGCCAGATAGACTATGCTCGACGAAACAAGCAAAGAGCTCAAAGGAGTATAAAAAAGGTATGGCCGCCCTTCCCCAGTCATATTGGTGCATATTCCTTGTTAGATTTTGTCCATGCCAAATCTGAGGCTACGACTTTAGAAGAAATGAAGTTGGTGGACATTGAGTTCAAGAAGCACGACCCTAATAAGGTTGTGAGAAATCACCTGGCGAGTTGTGGCCTGAAGATATATGAACATGAGGATTCCCCTCATGATGAAATATTCTAGGGTGCGAGGTCCTACTCTGAAGTCCTAAGTCATATTCAAGCTCTTCCACTTAGAGATATGGCCGATTTCCTTAAATTCTAGGATCACTGGTGAATTTGTCTCCCCCAGGTTTTATAGGGTGAAACCCCAAAGCTTCTAGTTACACAGCAGATGGAAGCCAAAGGTTCAAAGGACTCGAGTCCTAACAAGGAGAAGAACCAAGAGGAAACAAGGGAGGCTAGAACCTCAGAGCGAGGATCCAAAATCCCCTACCAACAAGAAGGAAACCCCAAAAAGGGTACGTCGGACAAGCAGGTCCAAGGTCAAGCAGAGACACCCTTGCAAAGTTTGGACGACTCACTATCGCTCATGTCAAACAAGCCAGCCACAGATGCTACCCCAAAACAACCATTCAATGAAATCAGTAGTCTCATTGCTTCTATTACACCCTTACAGTTCACAAAGGGGAACCCCGATGCAGGATGGATTTTCGGTGAAGAACTAACACCCATTTCGGTTGAAGAATTACCCCCTAATGAATTTTTCTTTGATAAGAAAAGGAAGGTTGTAGTGAAGCAAGAATCATATCAAAAAGCAGGCATAGTGGCTAAAATATTTAAAATCTTGACAGAAGGAAAGGTCGTAGGGGAGGAGGAATTTGCCGACGAGATAGCAGGAACACTGGGGGCTTATGCTACAGCAAACCAGTACACCGTGGGAACCTTGAAGGCATATTTGAATTGAAAGAACCTCTTAATTGGAAATTTGGAAGCTAGGGTGGCTACGATGGAAGAAAACGCCAGGGATGAGCTGAGAAGAAGCCTCGAGCAGGCCAGAATAGCTGATCTGCAGGAGATCGAGAAGCTTAGGTACGACCTTGAGCTAGTGTGCCAGTCGGTGCAAGTAAGCCAAACATAGGTAAGCCAACAGGATCATCAAATAATACAGTTACAATCAAAGTTGGATGTCACCGAGAATCAGGTTTTAGACATAAAAATGTTCAGATCCCAAGCTACCGAAATCTGATAGAAGATATTAACGGCTCAACAAGACTTTCTTGTAAAAGTGGGAACCATTCATAACCACTTTCAAATGATAGATCAAGTGTTAGAAAATATTTCTTTGAGAGAAAGAGAAGCTGGGGCAGCTCGGGTTACTTTCCAGGATGTTTTTATAGCTACGACAAAGATAGAGATGGTCAGCAGCTCCAAATTATCCATCGCAAAACAAACTAGAGGGAATATCTTGTTGAAGGTCTGGGAGAAAAATATACAAGAAAGCAGAGGGAGAGCTAAAGAGGTGATGAATTCTTGTGAGGAAACGTTTGCCTTTATAAATAATTTTTTTTATACCTTGATAAGGAAGGCAGTGTTGGGACGATGGGAAAAATCAATATAGCTAAACACCTACTGGACATCAAAGAAAACATGGAGAAGGAGAAAGCGGAGATATCCCAGATAAGCCAGGTTGATATGGTCCAAGTGGACAAATGGATAGTACAACCAAGTTTACAATTATGCTCTATCATCATGGAAGACCGACAAGTAGGGAAAAGGTTGCCACAGTTGGCGAAGAGTTGTTACACCTTTGAGGCAAGCAACCAAGCAGAGCCTTCCAGGTTAATAGCCCAGTTGGTTGAAAGGTGTGTTATTTGCATTGAGAAGGAAAAGGGGCAGGTTTCTGGTGCTAAATAATGACAGATGTCAACCCATCCTATTTCTGGAGTTGGAAGAGTAGATAAAGGAAGGTGCTTCACCCTTACAAGGGAAGACAAAATATGAGGAGATGAAACACTCCATTTTTTTTCATTTGTAACTGGCAAGTTTCCAGAACGATCGGAATTCTAAATGTTTAGAAGTTTGTTTAAATATACATTTGGGAAGCGACACAAAGGGGCTTTTTCTATTGGAGATTGTAATAGAGAAAGTTCTTTTTATCCAGGATTAATACAAAGCGAATTGAAGATTCCATATTCTGTCAAGATTGAGTTATGTGTTTTCCTCTGTTATTTCATACTTCATGTCATTTTTTACATATATGGCTTTGATGAATGTTTTAGCTGCAATTTAGTATAACTTCTACTGTGGTGATCGGGTTCTAGTTATCTAGTTATTTACAGCTTTTCCTCTGTATCGGCTACTAGCAGGTACAAGACCTGTGAATTACTTAGATCTCTACATTTTATGCTTTCATCAAGGTATCTCTTTCTTTTCTTCTTCTGCTACAGCATGGGATTCCTCTGAAATTGATGCCCCACATTGTTGACAACCCTATGTTTTTCTTTCATTTTCACACTCGATTTCAGATTTTAACACAGTTACGAAAAACGACCTTCGATTTGGTTACACCCTTCGATTGGCTTCATTGAATTTTCCTTGTATAATCTAAAATTGAAATAAGCACTTTAAAAAATCAACCCTTTTTTAAAACTCTGTTCTCCCCATGACTGTACCCATCGTAAGGTAGCCCAACATCGAACCCGACCTATCGGATCAAACCAACATCTCTTTGAATCTTTTCGATACCATACTTAAGACTTCCATCACCTGGATAGAGCTCGAACGTTCATGTGTCACCGTCGAACAGGATATCAACATTCAAGAATATTTGGAAGCTAGACACAGACAACTCAAAAATTAGCCATAGCTTCTTTCCCCGAAGTTGTTTCTTCCCCTTTTTATCACTCGCTCACTTTGGATGCTTAGACTCTATACTTTATAGCCTTAAGTGTAGACTCTAGAACAAGAGGTAGTTTACTCTATGTGACAACTTCCAGACTAGATGTGATGTAGGCAGTTGAACATGTTGCAAGGTTTCAAGAAACACCAAAGGAATCAAATGTTATGGCAGTGAAGAGGATATTCAGATACCTCAAAGGTACATAAGAGTTTGGATTATGGTATCCAAAAGGGAAGGATATATCTCTTGTTTCCTACATAGATGCATATTGGTTAGATTGCATTGATGATAGAAGAAGTATAAGTGGAGAAAATTTTTACTTGGGTGAGTTTCTGGTATCATGGTTAAGCAAGAAATAATCATCAATATATTTGTCTATAACAGAAGCATAATACATTGTAAAAATGACTTTTTGTACTCAGGTTCTGTTAGCACATAATCATGTATGGGGTATTTTCCTAAAAGAAGCATCTCCTTGGGTGAACAGAGAGGCTTGGAAAACCCATTTATCCCAAATTTTTGAAGGGCTGGCACGTTATTTTAACGAGCAGGCATGTTTGGATGATCAAGATCTACCCACTTAGATCTACGGATGAAGTTTCATTCCGGAACCCCATTTTCATTCTATCTTTAGTGGAGGGGGGGGGTCCAGAATTGGGCGCGCATCTCTCAATGGTCAAGATTAGGGCACCTGGATCAACGACGCTCAATCGATTCCGGACCCCCTTTGTCGTTCTTCCTTTAATAAGGGGGAGGGGGGTCCGGAATGGAATGGTATTGTTATGGGGCCCCCCTCCTATCTTGTCGCCTTCTATGCCATCTTCTTCCCTTCCATTTGTTCCCCACTTGTTCGCGTGACATGGCCCACTTCCTTCCGCTCCCTTCCACATCATCCTGCCATAAATAATGTGTCCCCCTTTACTATCATATCCCGTCACCTTTTTCCCTTTTTCTTGTATCCTCCCTCTTTCCATGTGTCTCGCCCTTGTCATMTCCTTGATCACTCCCCTTCCCCTTCCCATGCCGATCATGCCAAATCATCCACACCTTATCCATTAGACCGTTCAGATGATYCAGGTGGCACCATGATAAGACCTCCATGTCCCAAAAAGCAGAGTTGACCAGGGCGGCTCCCGATCCCAAGGAAGCAGTTATTGAAGTTGTTGGAGGTGGTTAGACATCATCTCTGCTATAAATGGAAAGTCTGACAAAGGATTAAAGGCATGTCGATTCATCCAAAAGAGTGTTAGGAGTCTGATTGCATCTGCCATAAGTGCTTGATCGTTCAGAGTTTGCATGCACAGACTGCCAGTAGACATGCAGACRCAATGTTTTTAATTCAATGTCACGTTTCTGCTGTTGTTGTTTTGTTGTGAGTATATGTAGGCAGTTTTTCCATTTTTGTAGTTGTCGATGGTTGAGCTAGGCTCCCGATTGTAAATTTTTGATGAAGCATTGGTTTCTCTGGTTATGTATTGGCACTTGAGATTTCTTTCCTTATGAATGTCATCCTCTTTCCATCTCTTTGTTTACACTGTGTTAGAATAGCTCGGAATTGGAGGATCCAATCAAGTTGCACTGTTATAGGATGATGTAGGTTGGATCACTATAATAGTTGCATTGTTTCTAATCAGTCCGTGTATTTTATCAATGCTGGATGACTTGGAATTGGAAGATCCAGTCAAGTCACCTTTCAGTTCCCATGAAACTCTGAACCAAGAGGATCTTGTATTTGGAGTTTTTCCTCCTCAATCTGCTGAAAGTCTTGATGCTTGAGATAGTCTTGCTCACCCCTCCTACCAAGTCTTCCATCTGATCATTTTATAATCAACCCACTGACGAAAGTTAGATCAATACCTCCTCTGTTTTACATACCAGGCCCAGTTTTCTGAGTTAAAGCGATACCTTCTTGGGTCTCTATCCATTCGACCACCCCATTAAATTATTTGTGACATAAATTGATGGGTGTTGGGCTCTGCTTCTACCGCAATCCAGGAGTGATTTCTGACAATAACATTTCTAGCGTCGTTCCCGAGGACGAAGTTGAATATTTTCCCCAGGATTGAACGACAATGATTAACTGATTCTGAAGGTGCATCAGATATCATAACTATTGAGATTGCTACTGTGCACCTGGTGACACCACTGATGCGACTCCACTGGGGACTCCACTAATGCGACTCCACTGGGGACTCCATTGTTTCAGCCATGGCTTCTAGAGGCAAACATACAAGGTCTACTCCTCAGCTATCGTTAGYGCCACCTGAATTTGACCCAGAGAAGATTATCAGAAAGGKAAAGTCCTCTGGAAGAGGTGCTTATACTACTAAACTAGGTATTTTTGATGATTTCCATGATTTTATAGAAACTCCAACACCTTCATCTCATCCTGTTTATTTACCTTTTGTTGGAGTTTCCCGTAGTCTAAATTTTGGGAGTGTTCCTGCTGATTTTTCTCCTCCTAGTCTCGAATTGGTAGGAGAAACCCTTGTCACTCCCCTTTCCCTCGAGGTGGTACCCTAGTCTAGACCCAACACCCCTAAATATTTTCCTACCTCTGGTTTTACCACCCCTCCTCCTATTACCACTATTGTGGAAGAAAGGGAAACTTTTATTCCTTTTATCCCGCAAGCTTGTTCTCCAAACTCCCTATTTTGCCCCTCCCATCCTGTTAGCTCAGTTCCTGTATTCCCGATCCAAACCTCGTCTCCTCCTAGTTCTCCTACACCTATTGTTCCTATGGTAGGTTCTAATCCCCCTCTAGACAGAATGGATGCCATAGTGGCTACCATACCCCTCCTCCTATTACCACTGTTGTGGAAGAAAGGGAAACTTTTATTCCTTTTATCCCACAATCTTGTTCTCCAAACTCCCTATTCTGCCCCTCCCATCCTGTCAGCTCAGTTCCTGTATTCCCGATCCAAACCTTGTCTCCTCCTGGTTCTCCTACACCTATTGTTCCTATGGTAGGTGCTAATCCCCCTCTAAATAGAATGGATTCCATAGTGGCTGCCAGATATGCCCCCTTAATCCTACCTCAACCTATGAATCCTCTCCCTACTAGAGATTACTTTAAATATATGCTAAACCAGGTATTTCTGATGATTTCCATGATTTTATAGAAACTCCAACACCTTCATCTCATCCTGTTTATTTACCTTTTTTTGGAGTTTCCCGTAGTCTAAATTTTGGGAGTCTTCCTGCTAAGTTTTCTCCTCCTGGTCTCGAATTGGTAGGAGAAACCCTTGTCACTCCCCTTTCCCCCGAGGTGGTACCCTAGTCCAGACCCAACACCTCTAAATATTTTCCTACCCCTGGTTTTACCACCCCTCCTCCTATTACCATTGTTGTAGAAGAAAGGGAAACTTTTATTCCTTTTAGCCCACAATCTTGTTCTCCAAACTCCCTGTTCTGCCCCTCCTATCCTGTCAGCTCAGTTCCTGTATTCCCAATCCAAACCTCGTCTCCTCCTGGTTCTCCTACACCTATTGTTCCTATGGTAGGTGCAAATCCCCCTCTAAACAGAATGGATGCCATAGTGGCTACCAGATATGCCCCCTTAATCCTACCTCAACCTATGAATCCTCTCCCTGCTAGAAATTACTTGAAATATATGCCTAAGTTCACTGGAGAAGAGGACATAACTGCGGAAGAGAACCTTGCTGCCTTCTACAGTTACTTAGAAAACCTGAACATTGAAAATGAAGATGTTTGGATGAGAGTCTTCATCCAGAGCCTTGATGGTGAGGTGAGGAAATGGTTTAGGGGATTGGTCCCCAGATCTATTGCTGGGATTGAAGCTCTAGATAATGCTTTCCTAAGACAGTGGGGAGATAAAAAAGATTTCATGTATTACATGACAGAGTTTGGGTCCTTGAAGAAAATGGAAGGAGAGAATGGCTCTAACTTCTCCAAAAGATTCAATAAGATGTATTATAAGATCCCTGCTGAGATAAAACCCATGGAAGCCTCTACTAAAATATCTCATGCTATTGCATTCGACCCTGACTTCTGCCTTCTATTGAGAGAGAGAAGAGCTACCTCCCTAGCTCAAATGCAATATGTGGCCATAGAAGTGGAATCTAATGTATTGGAAGTTGATAGACTGAGAAATAAGATTGATGCAAACAGAAGAAAGGGAAGATTTGAAGCCTTGACATCTGGCCCCTCTGTGCCTCACCCTCAAGTGGATGAATTGACCAAGATAGTAAAGTCTCTGTCCGCAGAGATGGAGAAAATGAAGGTAGAGGGGAAGAAAATATACAGAAATCCTCAGAATACTGAAAATAAAGGGAATTTCAGGAGGCCAAATAATAATGCTCCCCAGATTATGCAAAGGGACCAGAGGGGAAGAGATAGAGAAGATCAGAAGATTTAGGCTCCTCTTCAAAATAATTTTGTAGCTAATGAGGAAGAAGGGGAAATGGATGGGCTTGATCTTGAAATACACTACTTCAGAGATACTTCTCCTTTTCCTCATCTCACTCAATTAGCATACAAGGAGTCTCTCATGGACAATCAACTAAATGAGCTGAGCAAGGGAGACAAGGCTAGTAGCAGCCAAAACAAATATAACCTAAGATCCAAGAAGAAGACAAGAGCACCTGATGTTCCTGAACAACTCACTAGAACAGAGAAACCTGCTAATGAAGTAGCAGATAGCAACAAAGGTAAGAAGGCCCAACCCCTCTCTCCAATGGTCCAAATTTATGTTCCTAAAGTAAGGGAAATTCCAAAGCTTGCATCCTCTTTTAACTTTGAGAATGAAATTCAAAAAATTAGAATCCCTATGCTCCTCTTTGAACTGATCAAACATGAAGTATTCAAAAAACGCCTCTCCGAACTATTACAGTCTAAAGCCTCATGCCATCCCACAGACTCAATCAATTTGCAAGATGAAAAGCCTGCAGTTATCCTAGGTCCTATGGTAGAGGATAGAGATGATTCATCCCCTCCCTTCTACACATCCTTGAACATACATGACAAGGTACTGCATAACTATTTGATGGATTCAGGGGCTTCCCACAACCTCATGCCAAAAACTGTCATGGAAGAATTAGGACTAGAAGTCACCAGAGCCTATCATGACCTTTATTCCTTTGACTCCAGAAAAGTTCAATGTCTAGGAGTCATCAAAGATCTGGTTTTGACCTTGTTTTAGCTGCATATGAAAAGTGTGGTCATGGACATTGTAGTGGCTGATGTTCCCCCCAAGTTCGGTATGTTGTTATCAAGATCCTGGATAAAAGGACTTGGGGGAACCCTGCAAATGGACCTAACTTATGCTACTATTCCAGTGTTTGGGGGGGGACATAGGAGACTCTATAGAGAAGCCCAGATGGCCTACATAATCAGTGGCGAAGCCAACCCTACCAACCATCCTATCTTTTCCCTTGACACTGATTTAGGCTCCATTTTACTACATCTCACTAACTCTCTTAAGCCCCTTCTAAAACTCAGAAAGAAACCCACTACTTCTCATGAAATTTCTCCCCCCATCACCTCTGTATGGAAAATGTTCTTTGATGGAGCCTCTTCCAGGGAAGGTGCTGGTGCCGGAGTGTTTTTTGTGTCACCTGCTCAGGAAACCATATATTTGTCATACAAGCTAGAGTTTGAGACAACCAACAATGTTGCAGAATATGAAGCTCTTGTTCTAGGTTTTAGAGCTGCAAAGGAAATGTGAATTCAAGAGGTAGCAGTGTTCGGAGACGCAGAATTGATAGTCCAGCAGATCATAAATTCTCATTAGGCCAAGCATCCTCGACTCAGGAGTTACAGAAATGAGGTATGGGACCTAATCGACAGTTTCTTCTCGACATTTAACATTTCATTCATTCCAAGAGAGAAGAACACAGTGGTTGATTCTCTGGCTACATCAACGAGCAATTTCAAAGTGTCCCTACCACACAAATTCAGATATGATGTAGAAGTAAAATACATGCCCTCCATACCTGACAATCTAAAACATTGGAAGGTGTTTGGATATGATCTTGAGATCAAAAGATTCTTGGAGACTATTGAAGAATTTTCGGCTCTACATATTGATCAAGACCATGTTTCCAGAGGAAAGATTAATGATGGTAATTTTCTGAGTAAGATTGTAGAGCGTGACATTGTGCAACTTCCTTGTAATCATATTCCAAGGGGACTGGTTCCTTTGGAAAGGATTTTTGATAGAAATGATGTGGCATTAAAGGGGAAAATCTCAGATGATGATGCTGATACAACTCAGTGCAACATTGGCACCGAGAATGAGCCCAAGTTTGTCAAATTGTCCAGAAGCCTGACGGAGGAACAGAGGGTTGAATACGCTAAATTATTGAGGGATTTTACTGATGTTTTCACCTGGACCTATGAGGAACTCAAAACTTATGACACTTCTGTCATTCAACATAAAATCCCATTGAAAAAGGATGCTAAGACGTTTAGGCAGAAACTATGACAGATTAATCCTATGTTGTTGCTTATCATGGAGAGAGAGGTGAAGAAGCTACTACATGCCTAGATCATCGTGCCATTGAGATATTTAGAGTGGGTGGCCAACTTGGTTCTAGTAACGAAGAAGGATGGAGAAATCAAATTCTGTGTGGATTTTAGAAACCTAGACAGGAGCTCACGGAAGGACAATTACCCCTTGCCAAAGATGGAACATATATTGCAGAGGGTAATAGGAGCATCTAGGATTTCCATGATTGATGGATTCTCTGGCTACAATCAAATATCTGTTCTACCTGAGGATAGAGAAAAGACAACGTTTACCACTCCATGGGGCACATTCATGTATGCTAAAATGCCCTTTGGATTGATGAATGAAGGGGCCACTTTTCAGCAAGCCATGGACATAGATTTCATTGGGGAAAAGGATAAGTTTGTGGTCATATATTTGGATGACATTACAATCTTTTCCAAATCTGACAAAGAACATTGTTGTCATGTTAGGAAGGTTTTTCTGAAATGCAGGAGTTTTGGCCTTTCATTGAATCCCAAAAAATCTCTATTCGCCATGAAGGAGGGAAAGTTATTGGGTCACATAGTATTAGCAGTAGGGGTCAGTATTGATCCTAAAAGAGTTGAATAAATCTAAGCCTTGTCAATCCCAAGATCCAGGAAAGAGGTCTAGTCTTTCCTTGGTAAGATTAATTTTCTAAGGAGGTTCGTTTCTAACTTTGCTGAAATGATAAAGTTTATAACTACCATGTTGAGGAAAGGAAATGATGTAAGGTGGAATTCTAAGGCTCGAAATTCCTTTAAACAGATAAAGAAAGACTTGAATGAAGCTCCTGTGCTTATCAGTCCTGATTACTCAAAATATTTCCTCATTTTCTCCTTTGCTTCATCTGACATAGTGGCTGTTGTTTTACTACAAAAAAACGACGTCGGGATGGAGCAGCCCATTTCCTATTTTAGCAGAGCCTTAAGGGATGCTGAGGTCAGGTACAACATCATGGAGAAGCAGGCCTATGCCTTGGTGAAATATCTCAAAGATTTTAGAGTCTATGTCCTACAATAAAAAATCATTTCCTATGTCCCTTCAGCTGCTGTAAAGGACATTCTTATTCAGCTTGACATAGATGGGAGGAGGAGTAAATGGATAGCCAAGATTCTTTAGTTTGACCTGGAGATAAGGCCTACCAAATTGATCAAAGGTAAAGGTTTAGCCAAGTTGTTGGCTGAAGAAAACTGCAAAGCTTTGGGTGTAAGTTTCATCAATGAATGCTCAGAAAATTCACAGGGTCAGCTGTTTGATGTAGACCCTCAAGCAGAACCCCCATTGGCGCGATGTCCTTGGTACAAGGATGTCATATATTTTTTGCAAGAGTTGCGGCCTCTTGATGGCCTGCAAAAGAAAAAGGAAAGAGATTTAAATCTCAAAGCAGTCAAGTATTGACTTGTTGATTGAGTTCTATATTGGAAAGACCCCCTGTGGGTGCTTTTAAAATGTATGAATCCATAAGAGGCTCAAAGGATCATTGTTGAATTTTATGATAGCCTATGTGGAGGGCACCATTTCTGGAAAACCACAGCCTACAAAATCCTCAGGGATGGGTACTACTGGCCCACGTTATTCACTAACATCTGCAGAGAGGTCAGAGCCTGCATCAAATGCTAAAGGTTCTCAAGAAAGCAACAACTTAAATCTCTGCCTTTAAAACCTGTGGTTGTTTCGGGAACTTTCCAGCAGTGGGGCTTAGAATTTATTGGGGAGATCCACCCTGCTTCTAGTGGACAACACAGATGGATACTGACTGCCACAGATTTCTTTACTAAGTGTATAGAAGCTATCCCCACCAGGAGTGCTTCCCATAAGGTGATCATTGGGTTCCTGGAAGACCTCATCACGAGATTCGGTTGCCTAAGCAAGATTGTTACTAATAACGCAACATCTTTCAAAGCTGAACCATTAGTTAAATTCTGTGATCAATTTGGGATCAAGCGGATTCACTCCACCCCATATTATACCCAGGGAAATGGTTTAGTAGAGTCCTCCAACAAAAGCCTGATAAGGATCATCAAAAGACCGTTAGAGGACAACAAAAAGGCATGGGATTCAAAGATGAAATTCGCTCTATGGGCTGATCGAGTGACCACAATAAGATCCATAGGCATCTCCCCTTTCTAATTGGTTTATGGAACATAAGCTGTTTTTCCTTCTTAGCTAGCCATGCCTGTAGAAAAATTCCTCCAAGATTATCAAGGAGAGACTGATGATATGATCAGAAAGATTCATCAACTGGTAGAGGTCCAGCAAGCCAGAGAGCAGGTGATGAACAAAATTCAGGACCATCAGCAGAAGATCAAGCATACTTTTGACAGGAAGGCCAAGAAGGAAGGTTTCCAGATGGGAGATCTGGTACTGAAATGGTATGCTCCTAAGAAAGACAAGGGCAAGCACGCCAAATTTGAAGCTGTATGGGTCGGGCCCTTCAAAATATCTGAAGTATTTTCAAATAATACCTACAGGTTACGAGATTCAAAGGATCAAGAAGTTTTCAATGGCCGTGTGAATGGACATTTCCTGAAGAGATATTTCTCTTGAGCCACACATGGCTCTTCTACATTTGTAAATATTGTTTTCTTTTATATTTAAGTTTTAATAATGACTCCATAGCCCAACAACAAGGCACTAAAGCTACAAAATAGTTCTCGACAGCCTGCAGGGGGCATGCCGTCCCCCATGGAGCCTAATGTTAGCACATAATCATGTATGGGGTATTTTCCTAAAAGAAGCATCCCCTTGGGTGAACAGAGAGGCTTGGAAAGCCCATTTATCCCAAAGTTTTGAAGGGCTGGTGCATTATTTTAACGAGTAGGAAGGTTTGGATGATCAAGATCTGCCCACTTAGATCTATGACCAAAGTTTCATTCTGGACCCCCCTCATCGTTCTATCTTTAGCAGAGGGGGGGGTCAAGAATTGGGCGTGCATCTCTCAACGGTCAAGATTAGGGCACTTGGATGAATGATGCTCAATCGATTCTGGACCCCCTTTGTCATTCTTCCTTTAATAAGGGTGGGGGGGGGTCCAGAATGGAATGGTATAGTTATGGGGGCCCCCTCCTATCGTGTCACCTTCTATGACATATTCTCCCCTACCATCTGTTCCCCACTTGTTCGCGTGACATGGCCCACTTCCTTCCACTCCCTTCCACGTCATCCTGCCATAAATAATGTGTCCCCCCTTTACTATCATATCCCGTCACCTTTTTCCCTTTTTCTTGTATCCTCCCTCTTGCTATGTGTCTCACCCCTGTCGTCTCCTTGATCACTCCCCTTCCCCTTCCCATGCCGAGCATGCCAAATCATCCATGCCTTATCCATTAGACCATTCAAATGATCCAAGTGGCACCATGAGAAGACCTCCATGTCCCAAAAAGCAGAGTTGACCAGGGCAGCTCCTGATCCTAAGGAAGCAGTTATTGAAATTGTTGGAGGTGGTTAGACATTGTCTTCGCTATAAATGGAAAGTTCGACAAAGGATTAAAGGCATGTTGATTCATCTGCAGAAGTGTCAGGAGTATGATTGCGTCTGTCATAAGTGCATGATCGATTAGAGTCTGCATGCACAGACTGCCAGTAGACATGCAGATGCAATGTTTTTAATTCAATGTCTCGTTTCTGCTGTTGTTGTTTTGTTGTGAGTATATGTAGGCAGTTTTTTCATTTTTGTAGTTGTCGATGGTTGAGTTAGGCTCTCAATTGTAAAGTTTTGATGAAGCACTAGTTGCTCTGGTTATGTATTGGCACTTGAGACTTCTTGCCTTATGAATGTCAGCCTCTTTCCATCTCTCTGTTTACACTATGTTAGAACAACTCAGAATTGGAGGATACAATCAAGTTGTGCTGTTATAGGATGATGTAGGTTGGATCACTATAATAGTTGYATTGTTTCTAATCAGTCCATGTATTTTCTCAATGCTGGATGACTTGGAATTGGAAGATCCAATCAAGACACCTTTCAGTTCCCCTGAAACTCTGAACCAAGAGGATCTTGTATTCAGAGTTTTTCCTCCTCAAGCTACTGAAAGGCCTGATGCCTGAGAGAGTATTTCTCACCCCTCCTACCAAGTATTCCATCTGCTCATTTTATAATCAACCCACTGATGGAAGTTAGATCAAGACCTCCTTTATTTTACATACCAAGCTTGATTTTTTGAGTTAAAGCGATACCTTCATGGGTCTCTATCCATTCGACCACCCCATTAAATTATTTGTGACATAAACTGATGGGCATTGGGATCTGCTTCTGTCACAATCTAGGAGTGACTTCTGACGCTAATAGGTTCTTTAGATGAATTAGACCTTATAGGATATACAAGTAAAGTGTGATGAGCCCATTAGAATACTCTGTGACAAAACCAACACAATCAGTATATCCAAGAATCCAGTGATGCATTCTAAGATGAAGAACATTTCGATAAATTATCATTTTCTATGGGAAGAGGCTACAGAGAAGAACATCAAGCTAGATTATGTCGGTGTAAAAGAGAAGATTGCAGATAACTTCACCAAACGACTTGCAAGGGAAACTTTTGATTATCTGTAATAGAAGCTTGGAATAGTTTCTTCCCCACAGTGATCCACACGACATCAAATTTAACAAGATGGGGGGTGAGATACAAAAGTCCTAAATAGTTCAAGTAACAAATTCTTTTTGAATAATTTTCATATACATCAGATAGTTACACGAGTAAGCACCATGAAGAGAAACGTCAATAGAGACAACAAAGGCCTATAAAAATGGGGAACCCCAAGAGGAGGATTACACTTTTCCATTGATTTCAAATGGGGAGAGATAGAGCAAGGCATGGATACTGAGAGAGAGGGAAGCATGCATAGAGGGGTAGTGATGGTGATCTAGGTGGATCTCGTTGACCACCCACCTTTCCATTGAATCAACATTTCAAGCATATGGTTTTGATAAACCATGATATTCACCCTTTTGATGGGGAATGAAATGTAATACCATCTTCATTTTTTAATTAAAGACATCATGTAATGATATTATGCACATGCCTACAACATAACATTAATGCAGTAGATCCCATTAGAACTCTGTAGTTAAGCATGCTTGGGCTAGAGTATTATTGGGATGGGTGACCACCCAAGAAGTCCTAGTGTTTTACATGCCTATGTTATTTTATAAAATTAGATTAATTCATCCTACATGCATCATGGGAATTTTTCTCCTCTCACTCTCTCATACATAATTGAGGTGAAGGAGTTCCTTTAAGCATGCAATGGAGTGTGATGTAAATCTTGTTTCTAATGAAGTGTAGCCAACATCTCTTTATTTTCAGAGATAAGATACCCCATTCTTCCAGTTTGTGTTCTACAATGTTTTTCTATCTTATTCATTAATAGAAGTTGGGTTTCACTGTATTTTTGCGTTCTCTGCTGTATTTTTGTGTATTTCATTGTATATCTCTGTTATATTTCCATCTTCATGTCATTCTCAAAATAATCCAGATAAGATGGTCACAAGGGGAGCATGTACATAAGTATTATCATGCCTAAGTGTTTCCATCAATGCCAAAGGGGAAGATTGCTAATAGTTTGGTTTATAATTGATGTCAACCCTTGAAGAAGCCCTGATGGCATGGTTTGGTACCCAAAGTTGACTAAGGAATATGGACAAGACGGAAAGTGTAATTGCAGGGGAGAATATCATATGTGGATATTATATGTCGTGTCATTTCTAGTGAAATGTGGAACACAACGTGATTCCTCATGGTTAGGGAGATATGGCCTTGTAAATTTGGAAGCCCTAAAGAGTGGACAACAAGACCCTATTTTGTTATAAGTCTTAGTCAAAGGGGTAAACTTGTTGTAACAAGAAAACCATAGAAGCCCTAAATTAAGGAGAGGAGTTACAGAGCACAAGTATATAAGCACCTCAAGGAGCCATTCATAAAGACACTCACACATTTATTCATTGATTATCTTTCTTGTGATCTAGTGATCTTTTTACTAAGGTTGTAGTGTCATTTTTTGAGGTAGCAAAGGGATATTGACGAAAAAAATTTCAGGGTTGCAACAAACTCTAGTTTCCGAGGTATACGGGAGTTGCAGGTTAGTCATGGAGCATATGTACGTGGGATGAAGTGAAGGAAAGGGCCTATATATGTGGGTTGTAGAAGAGAAAGTTGTGTATGTGTGAAAATCTCATGAAATTTTGAGTAGATGTTGGTACTAGGTCCCTGAAGTCTAAAGGAAGGTTACAAGTCAACATCTCATAGGTTCAAATCAACTACAGAGGTATTGGTATGGTTGTATACATGTTTTGATGGTTACTTCTTGTCATGATATGCTATATGCTTGAGGCATACTTGGTATGGTTGGTTTGGTATTTGGATATGGTGTATCTTGGTTGCTTGGTAGAGTGAGGAACACTCTTATATCTGGTTCAACACATGACATGGTTCTTAAGGTTATCATATTTAAGTTGATTGTATATGGTTGAGGCATATTCATGTTGTATGGTGGAATATGCATGAGGGGCATGCATTGGTTCTTTGATATAATTCATTGATGATATGGTATAGATCTGCATGTGGTTGATGATATGGTATATGGCACAGGTTGTACGTGGTTGATGCTCTAGTTCATGATTCACTATTAATGACTGTTGTATATTTTGGTTCATGATTGATGCATGAGATAGTATGTATATTGGTATACATTTGATGCATGGTATGGTACATGTTTAGTTGGTTGATGAGTAGATACATGTTGATGTGATAGTGATAGAGATAGAGTGATAGTGACATAGGAAATGACAATAGCATATTTTTTGATAGAGACCGTTGGTCTACATTTATATTATAGGGTGGTTGGATGGGGAAAGGATAGGTGGTTGCAGCCACCTTCCGGTTGGAGCCAGAGAACTCAGGGGATTGTATCCTCCTTCTAGTTGGAGCCATAGAATTCAGGGAGTTGTAGCTTCCTTCAGGTTGGAGCCTAAGAACAGGGGGTTGGTGCCTCCTTCCAGTTGTAGCTGGAGAATCAAAAGTTGGCACTTCCAATGAATGTATTCTTTTGATATATAAGAAAACAATTCCACGGGTTTCTCTCGTTTGGGTTTCCATGTAAATTTTGTTGTATTGTGTATATATTGTGATGTGATGGTATTTATGATTATACAGCAGATGAAATATTTAATGCTAATGATAAATTTTTGAATATTGTTGAAGAATAGATTGTAGTTAAAAGTACTATAATTTCTCATTATTGATTCACCAACCCCCCCCCCCCCCTCTCAGTAATCCAACAATTGGTATTAGATCTAGTCCTTTAGAAAGTAGTATAACCACTTGAAGGAGATCATAGACTATACTAGAACTGGGGTACCATAGTTTGAGGGTCATAACTATGACTTATAGAGCAGACCAATGAAAACATATGTATAGGCACAATGATTCGATGTTTGGCGAGCAGTAATAGATGGATACAAATCACCAACCACTCCCCCGATAGATAAAGATGGAAATAAACATGAAGACAATGATTCTAGAGCTAAAAATTCTATCCTGAATGGTTTGACTGAATCAGTATACACCAAGGTTGTGCAACATGAATCTACAAAAGAAATATGGGACAAACTGAAGAATATCTATGAAGGATATGCCAAAGTTACAGGAGCCAAACTTCAAACATTTAGAGTCAAGTTTGAACAATTGAAGATGAAGGAAGATGAAAACATTGCCTCCTACTTTCTACAATTTGATGAGACAGTCAATTCCATCAAGGGTTTGGGAGAATAGATTGAGGAAACAATCATTGTTAAAAAGGTACTCAGGTCTCTACCTATGAGATATGATCTAAAGATTTCATCCTTAGAAGAGAGAGCATATCTAGACACCTTTATCATGGATGAGCTGCATGGGATACTCATAGATTATGAGATGAGTCTGGAGCAAGACAATCCAGTTATGAAGGAAGCAACATTCAAGGCATCAAATAAGATAAAGAAGAAAGATAAACATAAGGAAAAGTCAGATTATAGCTGCAACAATGATTCAAAGGAAGATGCAGAGGTGGTTGACTTCGTCAAAAGTGAAAAAGGGAATTGGAAAATACAAAGGTAAGCTTCCATTGATTTGTTTTAATTGTGATGGTGTTGGTAATTTTTATAATAAATTTCCTTATAAGAAAAATAAAATAAATGAAGAATAAGATGACCCTAAAAATAAAATTCAAAAGGGTATAATAAATAAAAAGAATTTTTTCAAGAAAATACTTTGCACCAAGGAAGACAAATCTTCATCAAACGAAGATGAAGTCAGGGACAGTAATACAAAAATATTACTATTCATGGCAATAGAAGACTCTGATGAAGAAGGATCCAAAGAAGAATATGAAGAGGAAGAGTCAATTAAAGAGAATAATTGTTGAGTTCCATAGAAGTTATTCAAAGAGAAAAGAAGAAAAACAAGTCACTCCGGGAAGAACTGGCTCAAAACTCCAAAGAAGTCGAGCATACAATCATGAAGCTAAAAATCTAGGAAGAAGAAGACAAGATAATTAAATAAGCACTCATAGGGAATTTGTAGGAAAGAGATTGGACCATTGAAGGCTTGGAAGATGAGATAGTCACTCTAAGAAAAAATATCCATAAGGACATGAAAAAAAACAACACCAAGATATTGGATAATATCATTAACAGTCAAAGACCTTACTATGAAATATTTGGATTGGGATACAATCAAACACAGACATAGAAAGGTTCAAGCTCCAAAATGACAGAACAAGAAGAAAAACCAAGAAGCTATGTAGAAGCTGTCAAAGGTCCCTCAAAAGAAGAAGACATGAAAACTCAAGTGGAAGAATACAGAGACATTGCACCACCTAGAAGTTTTAGAAGTCAATATCAACAACAACCATCTATAGAAATACCTCAAGAAGAAGAAGGATTTAGAAGAACAACTCCATTTAGAACATATTCCAGTCCTAGGTATCAAACTATTTTTCTTGTTTCATGTTATTCATGTTATAATTTTGGGCACAAAGTTGTGAATTGTATATCCAATATCAAGAACAGAAGAAACAATGAGGGATATACAAGAAATAGTTATCCAAGAATATCTCATGAAGCACATAATAGAAGCTAAAACAGATTTGGATCATTAAGTGATGAGGTAGAATGATACAAGTGCAACAAATTTGGACATATAGCTAGAGTTTGCAGAAACATTGTTCCTCCAAGGGAACCAAAGTAGAATATCAACATTCATAAGCAGGAACCGCAAAGGATATGGATAAGAAAGCATGATCAATTCAACACTGAAGAATGCAATCTTTCTCTACAAGCTCAACACAAGAAACATGGATGGTATGTTGAAAGTATATGATCAAAGCCTATGACAGGTGATAAAGACAGGTTTATGACATTGAAAAATGAAAGAGATGGATCGATTTCATTTGGGAATTACAACTCAATTAGGATTATTGGAAAGGGCACAATCAAGCTCGAAAGTAAGGATGCCACTGCAGAAAAAGTTTTATTGGTCGAAGACATGAGAAACAATATGATATGTGTAAGTCAAATGTGTGATCAAGGAAACAAAGTTTTGTTTGATTTAAAGAAGTGCAATATAAGGAAATCATAATCAAGAAAGTTGGTAGCTACAACTGTAAGAACTCCAATCAACATATATGTTCTAAATCAAATAGGAAAGGAAATATGTTGCTTAGGAATGGAAGATGAAATTTATCTCTGGAATAGAAGAATGGGTCACATAAGTTTTGATAATATTGTTAAAGTCAGCAAAAATAAAGTAGTAAGATAAATGTATGAGATCTCAAAGAAAACAAACCTTGTATGAAAGCATTGTCTATAGGGAAAACATACCAAGACCAGATAGAAAATAATGAAACTTGGGAATTGGTTTGAAGGCTAAAGAACAAGAATCTAATCAGTACAATGTGGGTTTTCAGGAACAAATTGAATGAGGATGGACATGTTACCAACAAAAAAGAAATATTGGTATGCAAAGGATACTCTCAAGTTGAAGGTATAGATTTTGAAGAGACATTTTTCCCAGTTGCTAGGATGGAAGCAATTAGACTGACACTAGATTATGTATGCTCCATGATGTATACCCCCCTTCTCTCCTAAAGGTTGTACAACCTCCCATTCTAGGATCAATCAAGAAACTGAGTTAGGTCGACTCTTTGGGTCTCTGCTAGACCCCAAACCCACTTACACAGGTCCTTTCTCCAAATGCACAGGTCATATGAGACTCGCGGGTTCTCTCCTGAGTGTTGTTCAACTTCCACACAAATTGGGTGCTAGCTCCTCTCTGGCTAAGCCCCTTCCTTCTTGGGACCATGGCTATGACCACTCGCCTAAATCAAATGGCATTTCGTGATTTCATGTATCGGGTCTTTGCATGCGAGTCACCCCAACTCTCCCAACCTCTGAAATCTCGACAGTGGCCTAGTGTGTGCTATCTCCTCCCTTATCCTCCATCCATATGACCCCTCTCTATGACCTAGGTAAAAACCTTCCGAGCGCTTCGTGATTTTGCGTTTCACAAAGTCCACTTGCTCGTCCTTCCAAAACCTGAACTTGCGAGTTCTACTCGCTATATCAACGATCAACAATCCCCGTGATCCAACAGTGCTGATCTCTTTTCGCGTATCGGGACTTCATGTTTCACAAAGTTGGAGGACCACTCACCTCCCATATCCTGATATCTGAACTCTCAATATCTCCTTGGACAATCAACGGTCCACACTCTCTCTTCGATCAACGAATGTGATCCTTTCGTGAGTTCGCACTTCATGAATCCTCACGACTCTTCCCTTTGACCTTTCCACTCTATGAGTCAGCGAAATGTTGATCTATCACCACGTGCCTTGTCTCAATGGATGGTTCTGATGATTTTGAGATTTCTCTCGTGCACCTTCGTTTCTTTGATTCTCGATTTCCCAATAATTCACCCACGTTAGATCGACTGTCCTTGACCCTCCATGATCCAATGACTCAGATTGACTTGCGAGTTTGCATTTCATGAGTTATCGTAACTATACCCTTTGACTTCCTTGAGTCGCGAGTCATTGAAATACTGATCTCTCGCCACGTGTCCTCCTTGATGGGCAGCTAGGATCGTTGCGACTCCCAACTCCTCGGATATTCACCTCCTACCTTCTCACAAATATTTTGAGGTCTGATCCTTCGAATTCTCAGATCTACTTCCACCTGTCCTTCGATGATGGATGGTCCCAATGGTTCCGAAACTTGGGACTTCACAAAGTCCACTCTCCTATTTTCCTTCAAATGGTTAAGGTGCATGCACCTTACCTCTATATAAACAGTTGTTGATCCACGCGCTTAGATCCAACGGTCCAAATCTTATCTCCTCTTGTGCTCGCTTCTCCTATTTGGATGTAGTTTCGATGGTCCAGATCACTCCTTCGCAGCTGATCTAACGATAGTTTTCGCGCTTCCTCCTTCGATTTCGTCAATGAAACTTTACCTCACCCTAGCACATTCCTTGCGCTCTGTGTGCATCTTTGTGCTATCTCTCCTGATCTTGTATGTGGCTTGGAACTCAAAGTGTCTCGGCCTTCTGCTTCTTTCTACAGGAACTTTGTACGCAAAGGTACTATTCCTTCTGAGCTTACGAACTTGAAACAAGTTCTCTCTGCGCGCACTCCTTGCGCTTTGACTAGCCTTTGAATGGTTGTCTTTCAACACTTCGTTTGAGTGTTGGTTGGGTGCACTCCTTGCACAGATATTCCTCTAGAGTGTTCACTAAATCTGTTCCTCCTTCTCTCCTTGAGCTTCAATTGATCGGACCTCAAAGGTTTCTATCCCTTTTGTCCCTCGAAGATATCTCTGTGCTCTCTTGGAAACTTCTTCTCAGCTCTCCTTGCCGAGCCACAAAATATCCAATAACTCTATGAGTGTCTTCTCCTTGATGATATTCTTATCTCTAAACTTGAGGTAGAGTTCTCCTTGTGCACTCCTTACACTCACTCGATGCCCACCTGGCAGATCTCTACAGAGTTCTCAGTAACTCTGATTCTCTCTGAACTCAACAAAGAGTTCTTCCTGTGCACTCCTTGCACTCCTGCTGATGAAGGTTCAATGATATCTCTCCTGAGCTTCTCTGAGGTTAACTCACCTCTGTCAATGCACTCTTTGCAGACAATGTGCACTCCTTGCACTTGAAACTCAAAGACAAGAAACAATTGAAAATTATGAAATACTTCACTAGTTCATACATTCAAAACATGAGTGATTTATGAAAGCATAAGAATGAATACAAATACATCAACACACCATATGTAGGAAAAACTGCTTTTCTATTATCTTTGTGTGTCTATACAGATGTTTACATAAAAAAAGGACTGCAATAGAGTCTCAGTTCTCTCAAGTTCTCCTATCCTAACTCTATCCCGAGTTCTGCTCCTAAGACCTTCTATCTAGATCTCTCTCTCTCTCATTTACAAAAGAGGGATCTATGAGCTTATCCTCTTCATCACCTTAGTGTTATCACTGTCTCAGTTACGACACCATACTCCTACATCTTCATTACATAAATTTTGATCCAGACTTGACTACGATCTAGACCTGCTACAAGTAACCATTTAAGGCAACCCTATCCACTACCTATACAAAGGCATGGCTCGGTTCTTACAACCTTACAACACAAAAATCCGTATTGGATTAGATTTCAAATTTTAAAATGGGAGAGTCAGTTCCTCTCCCTTTCTGAAATGCACATTGATGTGTTGGAATGTTGGCACATTACTGAGGTGGAGTGATGCTCCTGCATCATACTCCACTGCTGTGAAAAATTCATGAGCTTCCCATCTTTGTTGAAATCCACCTAGATCCCAAACTCCTGGAGCTGTCCTCTTGCTCCTCTCCAACTATGTCATTGTTGTTGCTTCTTCTTCTCCTTCTTCCCTGTTGTTATGATAGGTTATCCCCTTTTCATCTTCCCTTTGCTGATTTCTTCTTGGGTTGATCTCAATATCAGCCTCTGTATCTCCTCTATCACCTCGTCCAGCTGCTCCAATGGCTGACTCTTTTTATGCAGTCTTCTCAGCTACAACTCCTCTTTATTAATGGGTAGATCATCTTGATACCCCATATCATTTTATTCTTCTGTGGAATTATCTTGGCACCCTACTACAAACTTCAATTCTATAGTCTCATCACTAAGTTGTTGCTTGGTATATTCCCCTAACAGATTTTCTTCTGCCAGTTCTCCTTGCATTGGTTCAACTCAATATTCCTCTAGATGTTCTTAAGGCTGGTATGATCCTCCATATAATTCCAACTTATCCTGTTGGATATGCAAGCTTTGAACCATTACCCTTCTCTCTAGGGATTCCAATTCTTCATACAAATCAGCAAAATCCATGTTGTCTACTTCCTCTTCTGTTGCAGGCTTCAATGTTACAGTCATCTCCTGTTCAACTTCCTGGCTGGAAAATTTGAGCAATTATGCTGAATTATCTTCTCCTTCTGCTGGGGTAGACATTAGTTTCTGCTCCATGTTCTCCTCTTTGACAGTTTCCGTTGTCTGTCTTTCCTCTACTGCTACACTTTCATCATGTGCATTGACCTCTACTTGGTTGTTTGGTAGGAATTATTTGATCCTTCCAATAATCAAAATGCTCCACTGATCTTCCACCTCTATGATGGAAGTATTTAACTTCTCATCATATTCATTCACATGGTTTGCAAATCCACATGAATCTATTGTCACTTCTTGTTGACTTGAACCTACTTCTGAGCTCCTGAGACTTTTAGACAGTCTCATTTATTTCCCCTTGCCCACCTGGAAATTTGAGAATTCTCTTCTTCCCACCTGACAGTCTATGAGATCAACCGATCCCATCTCATTTCCCACCTGGAAATTTGAAATTTCAGTACTACTCCTCTAGCAGTATGTGAGACCTTCGAATGATTTCTTTCCATTTCCCACCTGGCAACTTGAAAGTCCATTTTTGCCCATCTGGTAGTTTGCGAAATTCTTCATGGATTTCTCTTCCTCGTCACTGAGGTGTCTCCCAATTTATGGTTCACAGATGTAAAACATCTCCTCTTCTGTTTCACTAAGGTTTTTAGCATGCCTCGGCCACCTCCTTACTATCTGTTTCTGCTTTCTGGCCAACAACTTTTGAACATGCCATTTTACCTTCCTATAGAGGACATTTGTACCTCCAGCGTACCTTTTCCTCTTGATGCATCCTTAATGCTAGTTGTTCCATATTATCTCTTACCTCACTAAGCTCTTTATCCATCTCAACTTTACTCCTCTATTGGAGGTCCTTGCCTTGACCACACTTATGGCCTTCAGTAACCATTTCACCCTCTGTTTGCCCTCCTGGAAAGTCTATGGATCACTCTACATCTGAGAGCATCTCCATCTTCTCTCACAGTTGTTACACATTATTTTGGTTACCTTGATGATGATTCTACAGGCATGTGTTCAGGCTCTCAAAAGGATCTTTTGCATGAGAAAAGTAATTGATTTATTCCTTTAAAAAACTGGTTTTTAGAAGGACATCGCAGACTAGCAGTAGCACACAGTGCGGAAATGTTGGATTTCCACAAGATGATCTATACCTGGCTCGCGGGGTTTCTGCAGGCTGCTATATAGGCAGGGTGAGGTGGTGTTTGAAAGCTGAGGAAAGGAAGAAGTTCACAAAGGTTTTAGAAGGGGAATCTTCTAGAATGTGAGGTGGCATCCATATGGTTGGGATCCTATTGGATTCTCTAATTTGGTGGGATCATCCTCATCCCTTTAACCACTTCTCCTTCTCCTATATAATGATGGGTTTCTCATGGAAAAGGTTAAGCAAGATTAAGCAAGGAATTGCTGAAAGAATAGGCTGAAGACTATGTGAGGAATCCTATTTCAATTGATGCTTGAGGTCTCCATTTGTCCATCAAGATTTTTTGGATCATCTTCATGCAAATTTTAGAGAAAGTGTATGTGCGTTTTGGAACGAAGGACCACTGAAAGGGAACTTGTGACATTAAGGCAATTTGGTTGTATATTCCACTTTTGTTTAATATAAAACGGTGACATGTTTCTTTCCCATAAAAACATTAGTATTTTATTACATGACTCCTTGATCACATGTTTAAGTTTTCATTGACTCTACTATTGCTACTTTCACTTTGGTTGGTTTGTGTCATTGCATATCTGATCTCACAAGAGAATCAGAGTGAAGCAGGGACAACAAAGATACAAGGAAGTGATATTCAAAGGTATGCCATCTATTCCTTCTTTGGTAGTAAATTCAATGATTGTAACTTAGGGAAAGTGACATGTCCTATCTTTTTTTGTTCTAGATCCATGTGGATCTAGCGAGATTAGTTTATTTCCACATTCACCGATTGATCCAATAACAAAATTGGTGACTCCACTGGGGAAACAATCAACTTGTTTGTGGTTTTTTGTTGGCCATTAGATTTTAGCCTATATTGTTTCACTTTATTTCAGTCTTTGAGTATGTGGGCCATCCATCCAGATTCTATAGATTTGAAGGTTCACTTAGGCCCTTTGTCCTCTCTCAAAATTTATTTTTTTTACAGACACTTCCACACTGTATTTAAATACAACCTACAGAAACTTTTGATTTCCGTACCCTCACTATTTATCCCAGTGTGGACTTTCCACGACCTACCCACAGCTAGCCTACGAAAACCTTCAATTTTCGCACGGTAACCTACTGCTAGGTTGCGGCAGTGTCTGTAAATTTTTTTGTTTGGTTCTTGTCATCTTTTGATGCCTAGATTTTCTTTAGCTAGCTGGGAGGAACTTTTAGTGCCAGTATCTGACTGATTTCTGAGTTTGAAACTTGTTGTCGATTGGTTTTCGTAGATCGAACACCTTTCTTAGTCTTTTTTCCAGTTTTACCTTTTGATTTTTATCAACAAGGACATAATCTTTGATTTTGCATATGAGTGCTTGATTGATTAAAAGTCTTTTGATTGGATTTAAAGTTTAGGATTGATTACATTTTTTGGATTGCTTGTTGATTGGAAAGTCATTTTTCATTTGCATTTAGTGAAACACTTTCTTATCATCTTTACTTTTATCTTCATTGAAAGTTTGATTTGGGTACTTGTTGAGTGTATATATTTCTTTTGATTACTTGTCCTTTCTTCGTTATACCCCTGATTTGGTTTTAGAAAGGAGGAATTTAAAGTCATTTATTATCATTCATAAGAAATTTTTTTGCTTCAATTTTTATTTTTTTTAGAAGAGAAAGTTGAGAAATTTCATTGCTTATGATTGTTTGAAATCGTGTTCATTCAAGAAAAAGAATTTACATTTCGTAGCTTACATCATTCTGGAAAAATACCTTCTCCCTACTGTAGATAGATTTCATTGAACAAAAGATTTCATCATTCATCTCTATTTGCATATTATTGGGTCAAGTTCTCATTCAACATTGGTTTCATTTCCATCTTCCTCTTGCGTAAACAACAACCTCTAAAACACTGCGTAATTATAAAATTTACT
This sequence comes from Picea mariana, assembly GCA_032191745.1. Lineage (NCBI taxonomy): Eukaryota > Viridiplantae > Streptophyta > Pinopsida > Pinales > Pinaceae > Picea > Picea mariana. Next base: position 42,277 of record JASDQU010737528.1, read on the forward strand.
TAGTAACTTTTATTTTCTAGGGCTATATTACACCAACATTAGCTAGGCTAGCTCTTTGGAATAGGTTGTGAAACACACTCTCCAAATCACAAAACACACAATAGCATCTTGTGATAGGGAGTGTTCAAATCCATTGGCAACATTTTGTCCTGGGAATCCCTTCTCACACAAGGGTCAAACATGAGGTCGCATTGAGACTGGTAGAGTTACTCACCCTTCTTTATTGGTCTTGGTGTAGAGATTGTGCGTATTATGGGGGTCTCTTGAAAGGTATACCCACAATGGTGAGTGGAAGCTTGTCAATTTGATTTCGGGCTAGATACCTTGCCTTTTCACGTGGATCAGACTGTCGACCGTTTCCCCAGGCATCACTATTATTCTTGGTAACCTTAGTATCCCATATTTTTAGGGTCTTGCACAAGGTGAGTGTGGAGGGGAAAGTCTTCACGATACCTAGAATTGACATTGGCCAAACTCACTTGGGATCCTTGGAGGGTATACCCACGATTATGTGTGGGATCTTGCACCAGGGTGTAAGTCCGTTAAGCAGGTCGTCAATGTAACTTTTCCACCTACTCTGTCCTAGCCCCTTCTTGTCTTGACTTCATGACACTGGATTTCATCACCAACTAGTGACTTCGAAATAAGAAGGTTTGTTTTCTTGGTTTTGATTCCTAGATTTTTATTAGTGAGTGTTGTTTGTTTCCATACTTGGCCATAGATTTTTTTCGTAAAATATTTGGTTCGGCCAACATAGACCCTCCATGGCATTCACACAGAATGCAAGGGATACCCCTGGAAGATCCGTAGGGTTATCAACCTTTTCCTACTGATCCATCGGAGAGCTCTCCTCAGTAGAGTGAGGTCCAGGACAACATAACTTCACAAGTGGAAAGAACTGACTCTTTAGAAAATTTCTGAGTTGTTTTTGATTCTCTAGAGGTTTTCCGAATACCTCCTTGATACAAGAGATGTATTATCTGACTGAATTCATATGAGAACTTGTTGTTGACACTTCTAGAATATTGACCAGACCCCTCACTGGCCCTGAAAACTAGAATCCCTTTTGGACTACTGACATATTTATAATCCCACCTCGCATTGTGCGAGACCTTTATGGCTCAGGGGCAGGTGTTGATATACTTGTCGTCTCTAAACTGCCTGAAACGTCTATTACCTACATGATACCTCTAGATCACTTTGTTGGTACAACTAGCTATATCCCCATTGTTCCAGACACACATTCAGTTGGTCCTAGCTCGACTATTTCTCTCCAGATGGCCCATTCTACAATGGTCCCACATGCTACGACTATTCCCACCAGGAATATGGTGGTTACCCAAGCTCCCATTGGTACACCACTTTCATCTAGACCCATCCTGTCACTTCCTCTTGGGTATCATGCTTTGAATACTTTTATCCCCATTCCTACCCAGGTTCCATCCAAAGTTTCTGGAGTTTTTACTTCTTTTGGGTACAATGTTGCTTCCAGTTTTGTTCTGACATGCTCCCAGGTTCTCTCCAGAGGGTCTTATCCACATTTTATTGGAGGATCTAGCCCAAGTGGTTCCATCTCATTTGGAGGCACCACTCAGTCTTTCACTTCTAGTTATCAGATTCTCGTGGGAGGGAAATTTAACCCTGGGGGGAAAAATCAATTTGGTGGTCAAACCCAAATTGGAACACAATCCTCACTTGGAGGAAAACCCCTGCTTGGAGGCTATAACCCACCCTATGGATAGAACATACCAAGATCACTAGCCCAGTACTGGAACCTTTTCATCCAGGGAAATTTACAATATTTTGGGGGGAAACAACCTCAAGTTAGCTCTTTCATACCCCCTAGTTTGGGCCAGACATATCTAGGTTCTTCCAATCCCATTTGGGGTTCGAACGTTCATTCTAGTATCCCTTTTCAAGGGAACATCCCTAACCAGTACAACCCTATGGGATACATACCTCCGCACCCGCGTCCCAATTTGTCAGGACCTTCGCCCCACATGAAAACTACTTATGGTCCCACTGGTATACCGACGATACTTCCTCCCCAAATTCACCAGTGCCCTCACGTGAATAGACAGTTACCCTTTTTAGCTACTTTGGATCTACCCGACTTGTCTAGAATCTTGAATAACCCTATCCTACATTCTCCCCATTGGCACATTATATCGGCCAAGCTACCGTCTGACTTTCCCAAATTTGACGATAAACCGGGAGAAGACCCAAACAACCATGTTATGACTTTTCACCTTTGGTGCTCGTCCAACTCTTTGATGGACGACTCCATTCAGTTACAACTCTTCCAATGAACTCTTACAGGTTCAGTTGCAAAGTGGTATATAGAATTAGCACGAGGATTCTTCACCGACTTTAATACCCTATCCATGGCTTTCCTCACACATTACCAACTACAAATCCGTTATGAAACATGAATTGAGATTTTGAGTTCCTTTAAGAAAAATTCAGCCACTCATATTTCCGATCACATCCATGAGTGGCGAAGAAGACGACGTTTGATCAAACTCAACCTTCCTGATCAGTTATTGGTTGAATGGTTCACCAAGTCATTCATGAATAAAATATCTTGTGATATTTCCATGGGTGGAGTTGTCACTAAATAGCAGACGATCAGTCATGCTCAGTACCTAGATCTTGTTTATTCGTAAACGGGCACTCTTTACAACTTGCTCCCTGATGCTCCTCATCCTTCTACCACCACTACCTCAAAAACCCCTAGTACTTCTCATGTGGCTAACAGTGTGATTGGCACCTTCCATGCTCAACCTCAATCTACACAAGCCTCTCACGCCAATCCCAAATCTACTGCTTCTAATGTTCAAAGTGCTTCGACTCCTACTCCTTCCACCCACAAAAATTCTGAGGTTAACTCCGTTCAATCTACCCCTTCCGGAAAAAATAAATCTAAAAAAGGAAATGTTAGGAATAAGGAGGATAAAAATAATAATCCACAATACGAGAAATCCAAACCGCAACCTGCTAATGATAAGGATAAGTGTAAACCAAAATATCCATGCCTTATCTGTAGTGACGATCACTACACAAAATATTTTCCAAGACGATTTGAGGTCAATAAGTTCCTTCAAGGGACCCCAAATCCACCCACACCTACCATCTTCTCACAAACTTTCCCTTCTCAACAACAGGCCCAATTAGTCATTCATGACCAACCCTCTCCTTCCACCACTTCGTATGTCCTTATGTGTACTGGTGATTCAAAAAGAACAATGTTTCTATTACCACTCGGGCCAAATATTACTCTCCCTCAAAGGAGAAGGTTGATGATATACCACCTTCGTTGGTTCAACCAACTCCCTCAACTCCACCTCCCAACGGTCCTCTTCATCTCGAACGACCGAGCCCCGATACAATTCTCCGCCCTCCTCCAAAGGACGTTGTTCGAAAGTCTACCTTCAATCCTCATGCACATGCTACTCAAAACTACAGTATTGTAGAAGATCTTGCAAAAGCACCCTTCCTAATGTAAGCTCTCGAAGTCCTTCAAAGTTTTCCCGCTCAATAGAAGGCATTGTTAAAGGCTATTGGTGGAATTGATCCCATAGACTCAAATTTGATAATATTTGACTTGAAAGATCACATTCCAAGGTTACCTCCTCAATTAGTGTTTCAAATACAAGTTGTTGTCGAGAACAAGAATATTTGTAGAGCCACTATTGACGAGGGTGCCTCGACATGCATCATGTCTATTACCTGTTGGAAAGCCATTGGCTCTCCTCCTCTTACTGAATCACACAACACACTCAAGGCCTTCAATGGATCTGGTTTTAAACCCTACGGTGTACTTCCCTCGTTGCCTATTACGTTGGAAGGCAAATCAGTCAATGTGGAAGTTGAGGTCTTTGATGCACCTCTTGATTATAACCTCTTACTTGGCCGTAGCTGGATTGATTCCATGCGTGCAGTTGTGTCTACCCTTTTCTATGTAGTACGTTTTCCACACCAAGGAAAATTCATTATGGTAAACCAACTGGCCTTTTTTAACTCTGTTTCCCATACTATCAATGTACCCTTCATTTCGAAGACACCTCCTAGGTATGATAACGTTGGTGTGGGTCTCCTAAAAGACTCAATTTTGATGGGTACTTTCCCGATCCCACCTCCCGATATTCCACCTCCTTTTGTTGCCTCAATCAACATGATTTCCACCTCGGTTTAGGAAATCGATGTGTCTTACGAACCGTGGATCGTCCCTGACCCTGGTGATTATCTTCGCTATAGAGAACAAATGCTTTAAGTCTGGTTAAATATGCGTATCAAGCCATTCAATCGACAACCCCTTCCACTCCCTCTCTTGGTGATTCATCCCCCGATCCATTTCACGTCATATTTCCTATGGATGAGATGATTATATCAGTTATGTCTATGGAAGAAATCCCCTGGGATGATGTACATCATCGTTCCATCCTCTTCCTAGAGCAGCACACCATAGAGAGTTACCAATGGATTTCGATTCCGTCAACCATTGTTGTCATTTCCTCTGTTCTCGAGTCATCCCATGATGTGTTATATGAAGGTAACATAATTAATATCTCAGCCATTGTTACTCTCGACATACTCATTGAACTTGGAGTCATCGAAAATGTTCACATCGGAGCTTCATGTTCCACTAATGAAGTCGTCACTTATAAGTCTCTTTTTCAATAATTTCATGACGTTTTCGCGTGGAGCTATGAAGAGATGTCGGGTATTGACCCCGATATCGTCATACATGAAATAAAGACCTATCTAGATGCTAAACCGGTTTGGAAGAGACTTCTCCCAGTCCACCCTCATAAAGTCGTCGCTTTCAAGCTCGAAGTTGAAAAAATTATCAAGGCTGGCTTTATCTACCCTGTGGCTTTAACTGATTGGGTCTCCAATCCGGTTCCAGTTAATAAAAAACAAGGCATGATCCATGTATGCATTGATTATAAGGATATTAATAAATATTTTCCCAAGGACAACTTTACAACCCCCTTCGTTGACCAGATCATTGACGATTGCGTCGAGAGAAAAATCTTCTCTTTAATGGATGGTTTCTCCGGCTATAATCAGATTAACATTTTACCTGCAGATCAACACAAAACTGCTTTCATTTGTCCTTGGGGTACCTTTGTCTACCAGAAACTACCTTTCAGTTTGAATAACGCTGGTGTGACTTTCCAACATGCCATGTCTTATGCTTTTCACGATATCAATCACATCGTGCAACTGTATCTCGATGATCTATCGACACATTCCATGCATCGCCTAGACCACCCGACCCATCTCTGATCCATTTTCCTTCACTGTCGTTACTATCGTATACGTTTAAACCCACACAATTTTTTTTTTTATGTGGAGTTCGACTGACTTCTGGGTTTTATTGTGTCACTTCATGGAATTAGGGTGGATCCTTTGAAGGTTGAGGCCATCCTTAATCTACCTCCTCCTTCTACACTACGCCAGCTCCAAAGTTTGCAAGGGAAGGAAA
>JASDQU010737528.1:47787-62317 GCA_032191745.1 Picea mariana
CCACCTCCCGATATTCCACCTCCTTTTGTTGCCTCAATCAACATGATTTCCACCTCGGTTTAGGAAATCGATGTGTCTTACGAACCGTGGATCGTCCCTGACCCTGGTGATTATCTTCGCTATAGAGAACAAATGCTTTAAGTCTGGTTAAATATGCGTATCAAGCCATTCAATCGACAACCCCTTCCACTCCCTCTCTTGGTGATTCATCCCCCGATCCATTTCACGTCATATTTCCTATGGATGAGATGATTATATCAGTTATGTCTATGGAAGAAATCCCCTGGGATGATGTACATCATCGTTCCATCCTCTTCCTAGAGCAGCACACCATAGAGAGTTACCAATGGATTTCGATTCCGTCAACCATTGTTGTCATTTCCTCTGTTCTCGAGTCATCCCATGATGTGTTATATGAAGGTAACATAATTAATATCTCAGCCATTGTTACTCTCGACATACTCATTGAACTTGGAGTCATCGAAAATGTTCACATCGGAGCTTCATGTTCCACTAATGAAGTCGTCACTTATAAGTCTCTTTTTCAATAATTTCATGACGTTTTCGCGTGGAGCTATGAAGAGATGTCGGGTATTGACCCCGATATCGTCATACATGAAATAAAGACCTATCTAGATGCTAAACCGGTTTGGAAGAGACTTCTCCCAGTCCACCCTCATAAAGTCGTCGCTTTCAAGCTCGAAGTTGAAAAAATTATCAAGGCTGGCTTTATCTACCCTGTGGCTTTAACTGATTGGGTCTCCAATCCGGTTCCAGTTAATAAAAAACAAGGCATGATCCATGTATGCATTGATTATAAGGATATTAATAAATATTTTCCCAAGGACAACTTTACAACCCCCTTCGTTGACCAGATCATTGACGATTGCGTCGAGAGAAAAATCTTCTCTTTAATGGATGGTTTCTCCGGCTATAATCAGATTAACATTTTACCTGCAGATCAACACAAAACTGCTTTCATTTGTCCTTGGGGTACCTTTGTCTACCAGAAACTACCTTTCAGTTTGAATAACGCTGGTGTGACTTTCCAACATGCCATGTCTTATGCTTTTCACGATATCAATCACATCGTGCAACTGTATCTCGATGATCTATCGACACATTCCATGCATCGCCTAGACCACCCGACCCATCTCTGATCCATTTTCCTTCACTGTCGTTACTATCGTATACGTTTAAACCCACACAATTTTTTTTTTTATGTGGAGTTCGACTGACTTCTGGGTTTTATTGTGTCACTTCATGGAATTAGGGTGGATCCTTTGAAGGTTGAGGCCATCCTTAATCTACCTCCTCCTTCTACACTACGCCAGCTCCAAAGTTTGCAAGGGAAGGAAATTTTTTTGTGTCGATTCATCTCCAACTACGCTGAGTTAAAGCTAGGATTTACTTGACTGTTAAAGAAGGGTTGCAAATTCATATGGGATGAGACTGCCAATAAAGCCTTCGAAGCTTTAAAACTTGCCTTGACCCGTACACTACTACTTTTCCGACCAGATTACAGTTGAGACTATTTCCTCTATCTCACCGCTTTAGACTCTACCATTGCCATGGTTTTAGTCCAAGAAGATGATTTTCATGACAAACATGTCATTTATTATTTGATTCGAAGTCTCATGACTACCAAAGCCAAATACCTTCATGTGGAAAAAATGGCCTTGGAAGTTGTTCAAGTTGTCCAATGTTTTCGTCACTATATCCTATTACGTAAGACCACTGTTATTTCTGATTCCAACCCTAAGCAGCATATCCTTACATGCCAATTTCTAGGGGAAAATTACTCCAAATGGATAGTAATTCTCCAGGAGTTCAACTTAGAGTTTGAACGCGCTAAGTCTAAGAAATCTTTGGTATTTTACGAATTGATATGTGACCTTCCCTCCACTGAGACAGAAAATGTGGTAGAGGATTCCTTGCATGATGAATCCCTTTTTCTGATCAGTTATGATGATTCTTGGTATGGATATATTATGAGTTATATCCAGACTCAAACTTTCTGTCCTGACCTCTCTAGTATAGACTGTCGTCGCATACAATATCAATCCCATCAATACATAATTCTCGGTGACACTCTTTATCACTGTGGCGTTGACTCTATTTTCCGACGTTGTCTCACCTTCGATGAGGCTGAGAAATATTTGAATGACTGCCACTCTGGAGCATGTGGTGGTCATATGTCTAGGTATGCCATTGCCCAAAAGATCTTACAAGCAGGGTACTTCTGGCCTTCTTTGTTTAAAGATTGTATAACTGTCATCCAGAAGTGCCATGCTTGGCAAACATACAATAAAAAAATAAGATCTCACCCCGCTCCTTTACAACCTGTAGTTTTCGTTGGTCCTTTTGCAAAATGGGGTATTTATTTCATGACATGTAACCCTCACTCAGTCAGGGGGCATGGATACATCATTGTAGCCGTGGATTATTTCATGAAATGGGCTGAGGCGATGCCTACATTCGATAATATCGGAAAAAATGCAGCCCTATTCATATTCAATCATATCATCAATCAATTTGGAATCACACAAGCTATCGTCATTGATCATGGTAGCCATTTTTGAAAATTCATGATGTCCAAGATTACCGAAAAGTTGGGTCTTCGGCATGAAAACTCAACCCCCTACTATCCACAGGCCAATGGCCAAGTTGAAGCGATAAACAAATTTCTTATCACTATGCTTCGACGGATAATAGGAATTCACAAGACAAGTTGTCACACAATTTTGTTTTCATCATTATGGGCCTATCGAACGTCCGTGAAGTCTACCACAGGATTTAATCCTTTCCAATTAGTGCATGGTATCGAAGTTGTCCTGTCGATTGAATGTGAGATACCATCCTTGAAGTTAGTCATTGAAATTCTCCCAAACACCTCTGCCGAGGAAGAACGTCTATTGTATCTGATGCAATTAGATGAAACTCGTCATGATGTCACCCTGGTTATTGAAACCCAAAAGAAACGCGTAAAAGCCCAATACAAAAAGCATGTCAAGCCATGTGTTTTCTCCGAAGGTGATCTAGTTCTCCTCTATGAACAAGATCATGATTTACTAGGGGTCGAAAAATTTGAGGTTATGTGGCGAGGCCCTTATATCGTCAAATGAGTGTTGGAGAAGGAAGCCTACGAGTTAGTGCATTATGATGGCATTCCTTTGAGTGAACCCATAAATGGGCTTTACTTAAATAAATACTATGCTTAGGTTATCTTTGCATGAGTGCTTGTATTATTACTGTATCATACTTTTGTGCACTACTTTTATGTGATTTTTCGTTATTTGGTTTCGACCCCCAAATGCTTACCTTGCATTGTGCTTGGTTTCTATATGTTTGTGTCTTCGCTACTCTACATTGGCTTCAATGATGGCGCTAGTCGTGGTACTCAGAACTTAGCATCCACTTCTTGGGAAATCTATGCACCTACAAACAAGTTAATCAGTCTACATGGTGTTTTCCTCGGTCTTGCAACTAATAATATCGCGGAATATAGTGCAGTCATTGAATTGTTGACTGATGATATTTCACTTGGAATCTGTCACCTAGTTGTACAACTTGATTTGAAGCTAGTAGTACTACAGTTAAGTAATTTCTATGCTATCCGAAGTCCTACTTTGTTACGGGTATATTTGCAAATTCGTCGCTTGGAACGTTATTTTGATTATATTGAGTATCAACACATTCCTAGATGTCTAAATACATTAATTGATGAGTTAGCTAATTATGTGTTAGACAGACATTTGAGACATTTATAAATCCAACCACAACTTGTATATAAATCAAAGTAAGCCAGTAGAATCCTCGTGTATATATAATGATTAAAGTGTTTTACAAAAAGAGTGTTTTTCATCCGAAGACCAAAATATCAAAATATGAAGCCCATGGCTTCTACAAAATGGAATCAAGGATGCTATTCATGGTAACACACTACTACTAGTGCTACCCTATGAAGTAGTTGACTAAGTGAACTAGAAACGTCCACAGTATGGTGTTGATAATGTCTCGAAATCTCATCGATGGAGATGTCTGGTATATTTGCTATCAAACCCTCTAGGTTCTGCTCGATCGCTTCATAATCATCAGTATCCCATCCTGCTAGCACAAATGCTTCCCCTCATCTCTGAATAGGGGATGTACCTGGAGGCCGGTGTGGCCCTACATCTGCATTCTCAAATTTTTTTATTAGTCATTGGATTGAAAGCATAAAAAACATCTTATATTTCAAAATTCACAAAAACATCATAAAAACAAAATGTTTTTCTTACCTAAGTATCTCCAGTGAAATCCCTCAGGTAGAACCAAGTTAGGGTCACCTCTGAAATCCAACCCGACATACGTGTAATCGTCTATCATCAGAATCTGAGGCCTCAACCATTCAAAGAATGCATCCGTGTATTTGATTACGGGGCCCACTACGTGCCAATCCATGAGGTCGCACCACCTCTTCATCCTTGGATCTCGTGGGGTTGGGATGCCCCACTCTACCTATAAAAGTAAATGGGGGACCCTCTCTAGAAAGAAAGACACCAAAATATATCCATACCCAAATTGTTTAAGGTCCCTATTTTTACACTTTGTCAGCGCTATTTTCATGTTGTGAAGGACACTATTGCACTAGTTAAACACTCGAGGTTCCATGCATTCCATGACATATTGAAAATAGATTTGGAGGGTCATATGCAGATATGCACTCCTTGCCATGCATTCAATGTTAGAAATAATGGTCCAGAGAGGTAGATCCCAGACACCTCTGATGGAAACCTTACCTTTGTGCCTCTCGGCCTTGGGATCGCAATATCGACGAATGTACTCGCTCATTGGTAGACCACCACCTCTACCTCCTATCAAAGTCACATGATATCCATGACGAGATAAACCCATCAAGAAATATATATCCTTGATATCTAAGGATAGTACATGGACACCCACATGAAACATCTGTTGGTCCACATCCCACATGTCGACTAGATACCCCAGTAACCTCAGTTGGGCCCTCATGCACTGGATTTTAAAGAATTTCAGTAGTTTTCATTGCTGGAGGGAATTCACAGTGCCTGGGTCATTCAAAGAAATGAAGTCATAATCGTTGTGTTCCCTCTCCCTCCACTCCATCATTTTGATGATCAAATACCTACATTGGGACAATAAAGGAAAGTTAATATCCTCATTTGCTACTTTAGAAAATTTCTATTGGCTAAACGCATGTAAAGATTTTTTGGTTTTCTGCCGTCGCAGGCGGAGCTTTAACACAATGCGGGGTTTCCGCAGGTGAGCCACATGGAACCTGCAGAAATCATAGATTTTTTCATGTCCCGATATAGGCCACCTGCGGGGGCCCAGCGCGCACCTAACGACCTAAAACTTAACTCAATAATCCATTTTAAAACAATAAAAATGAAATTTAATCCGATGAAAAGCAAGAGGATAAAGAGATTACCGTTTTGATAGAAGTTGTTCATTGAATGGTCACCCGTGCTTCCCGCAATCGACAACCAAAGTCTGAGGTAAAAATAGGGTTTCTAGGCAAGTTTTGGGCAAAATGAAAATGAAATAGTAAAAAGAGATTTTACCCATATTTATTTCACTTTTTTCTTTTTCTATTAATATTTCATATTATTTAAATGCATTTTATCCATAACCCAAAGGTCTAATGGTCTCGTGAGTATTTTTTTTCTTGCAGATGGGAGAACTGGGATCCTGAACAATGAAGTATAGATATTTTTCGTGATTTGTTTTTCTGTTCGTCACGTGTACAAGTACTTTTTAGGGTTTTTCATAAAAACCTCGAGCCTAGTCTTTTTTCATTCTCGTGCTCAAAAATCGATGAGAATGCAACCAAGTATACTTTTGTTATCTTTTCGTACTCGTCATGGTAACATGAAAAGTGAAACTCATGGAGTATCCTTTAATCTCTTTTCACACTACATAAAAACGAAAATATTTCCGAGCAACCTTGTTCTTTTCACACTCGTAAAAGTATTGGAAGAAAACATTTGATGGGTGATAGTTTATCACTTTTTCGGTCTCATCAAACTACTTTAGGAAAAAGGAACTAAGAGAGTTCTCTTTAAGTGTTTTTTAGACTCTATAAACATGAAAAACCCCCAAGTTTTCTATCTTTGGACTCGTTAAACAAACATCGAAAGACCCATACGGGACCGAACCACTCCTTCTTAGGGTTCACTAAACATACTCTGAGGGACTCATCCGAAGGATGAGATTCTATCAACAAGCATATGTTATCCTCCTCAAGCTTGCGTAAAAATAAAGAGGTACTCGACAAAAATGGTGGGGGAAATTTTGGGAAAGAAATATGTCTCTGTATTTGTATTAGTGGCAGTAATAGTCGCTCTTGAACATGAAACCCCCTTCATCATTGAATCTAGGTTGGGAAATCAATTTGTCTCTCATTTGACCTTCCACAAGTTCATATCTTGGGTCGTCTATGAGTCAATGCTTCCAATATTGTTGTCGTGTCGTTCATATGTTCAAGAGAACTCCAAACAATCCCTCTTTTGAGTCGGCCATCTGCATTTGTCAATTCCTATCATGTCGGCCTTCCCCGTTTCAGTTTCAAATCATTTTCATACTTTGATCTACCCTAAATCTTCTACTTATTTCATGTCACTGATGGGGGACACATCAAGGCCCTCTTGTGATGAGTCTTTTCCTGTCGACTTCAACTCATCATCCCAGAACAAGACTTAGAAATCATTTAATACCTTAGAGCTTGCATGCCTCAATGGCAGGTTTCTTCACTTTCAAGAGTGGATTCATATCATTGGTCCCTAATCGAGAGATTCCATCGAGTGTTCGACTTCAGATCATTTATTCACATTCATTGGATTGTACTAAGTTACCTTGGGATTCATTCACATCAATGTTGATTTCCCTCACACTTGTTAATGGTTTTCATCAATGACCGATAATCAAGTGGTTTCTACCATGTTTGACTTCAACACCTGTAATCGCATGGTTAGATTCGTACTTACGGAAAATGGGATTGAAGATCCTAGATCTTATCATTTTGGTCCAGGTTGTGATGGAGTATTTATGATTTGTATTGACACACAGATCCACTTTGTATGTCTCGTGGCTGTGTCTTAATTTAAGTTTCCTAATACATAGATCCATAGTGTATTCCTGGTGGCTATGTAGCATTCTGATGACATGGATCCACAGTGTATAATTGGTGGCCATGACTTACATTTATGATTTAAATCATTTGTAGTCTGAGCATCGGAATTCCTACCTCAGAAATGGTATAATATTGTGCAGATGTTTGATTGTTTGTAGTTTCTCGATTGGTGCGTTCCTTGTTCCCGACACACACACACACACACATTTTACAAAGTTTTTCGGCTGTCATGAGTTCCAACCTCATACATTGGGGGGCATTCTGTTACACATTATTTTGGTCACCTTGATGATGATTCTACAGGCATGTGTTCAGGCTCTCAAAAGGATCTTTTGCATGAGAAAATGAATGGATTTCTTCCTTTACAAAATTGGTTTTTAGAAGGACGTTGCAAGCTAGTAGTAGAACACAGTGTGGAAATGTTGGATTTCCACAGGCTGATCTATACCTGGCTCGCGGGGTTTCTACGGGCTGCTATATAGGCAGGGTGAGGCGGCGTTTGAAAGCTAAAGAAATGAAGAAGTTCACAAAGGTTATAGAAGGGGAATCTTATAGAATGTGAGGTGGCGTCTGTATGGTTGGGATCCTACTGGCTTCTCTGATTTGGTGGGATCATCCTCATCCCTTTAACCACTTCTCCTTCTCCTATATAATGATGATTTTCTCATGGAAAAGGTTAAGAAATATTAAGCAAGGAATTGTTGAAAGAATAGGTTGAAGACTATGTGAGGAATCCTGTTTCAATTGATGCTTGAGGTCTCCATTTGTCCATCAAGTTTTTGTGGATCATCTTCATGAAAATTTTGGAGCAAGTGTATGTGTGTGTTGGAACAAAGGACCACTGAAAGGGAACTTGCGACATCAAGGAAATTTGGTTGTATCTTCCACTTTTGTTTAATAGAATACGGTGACATGTTTCTTTCCCAAAAAATCATTAGTATTTTATTACATGACTCCTTGATCACATGTTTAAGTTTTCATTGACTCTACTATTGCTATTTTCACTTTGGTTGGTTTGTGTCATTGTAGATATGATCTCACAACAACACCAGAGTGAAGAAGGGACAATAAAGATATAAGGAAGCGCCATCTATTCCTTCTTTGGTATTAAATTCAATGATTGTAACTTAGGGAAAGCGTCATGTCCTGTCTTATTTTTTTCTAGATCCAGGTGGATCTAGGGAGATTAGTTTATGTACGCATTCACTGATTTATCCAACAACAACAACTCACATGGTTGTTTAAATTTTTGCTGCTTCTATGCACGAACAAACTTCTCACAGAGCATCAACACCCTTCTTCCTTCACCTACTGTCTACAGGAAATATTGAACTTCTGATATCCCCTAATGTTACTAGACTATCTCTTCTTTTACTATCTCCTTGTCTACCATATGCAAACAAATTATGGCTCTCTCCTCTTTCTCTTTCGCCTGAAATCTATAGACGAACACTCAGCTCTGATACCACCTAGTATCATAGTATATCCTTTCTCTGCTCTCTGCTACAGAAATTTAAAAAAATCCATGCTCTGATACCACTTGATGGTATTAGACTATCGCCTTTATCTCTTTTCCTCTTTTGCCTCTTGTCTACAAGAAAAAAAAATCAGCTCTGATACCACTTGATGGTATCAGAGTATTCTCTTTATCTACCCTCTGCTACAGAAATTAAAAATCTGAGCTCTGATACCACTTGATGCAAACCCCCCTTATCTCCTAACGGTTGTGTGACCTCTTGGTCTAGGATCAATCAAGAAACTGAGTTAGATCAACTCTTTGGGTCTCTGCTAGACCCCAAACCCACTTACACAGTTCCTTTCTCCAAATGCGTAGGTCGTATGAGACCTCTGAGTTCTCTCATGAGTGTTGTTCAACTTCCAAGACAATTGGTTGCTAGCTCCTCTCTGGATAAGCCCCTTCCTTCTTGGGACCATGACTATGACCACTTTCCTAACTTAAATGGCATTTTGCGATTTCGTATATTAGGTCTTTGCATGTGAGTCACCCCAAATTTCCTAAACTTCAAAATCCCAACAGGGGCCTAGTGCATGCTAGCTCCTCCCTTATCCTCCATCCATATGACCCCTCGCTATGACCTGGGAAAAACCTTCCGAGCGCTTCGCGATTTCTCTTTTCGTGAAGTCCACTTTCTCATCCTTCCAAAACTCGAAATTGCGAGTTCTGCTCGCCAGATAAATGGTCCACAATCCCCATGATCCAATGGTCCTGATCTCCTTTTTGCGTATCGATACTTCGTGTTTCATGAAGTTGGAGGACCGCTGACCTCCCTTCTCTTGATATTCAAAATTCCAATATCTCCCTAAACAATCAATGGTCCACACTATCTCTTTGATCAACAGTTGTGATCCTTTCGCAAGTTTTCACTTCGTGAATTTTCATGACTCTGTCCTTTGACCTTTCCACTCTACAAGTCAGCGAAGTGTTGATCTCTCGCTACGTGCCCTATCTCAATGGACGGTTCCAATCATTTCAGTACTTCTCTCATGCACCTTCCTTTCTTCGATTCTCGATTTCCTGAGAATTCACCCACGTCATTGACGGTCCTCGACCCTCTGTGATCTAAAGGCTCAGATTGACTCGCGAGTTCTCATGTTAAGTACCTAAACTAGATCTGTAAATATACTTCATAAATAACCAAGAATAAACCATAAACCATTCATCATAACATTAACACAAGAAATAGAGAAAACCCTTGAGGTAGGGTAACACCATATATTAATCCTTATGGAAGGATAAAACTCCTCAAGCAATCCTTGCTAGTACAATCACAATATTCTTCACTATGTTTCATTACATTGCCTACACTTCTTTATATATCTCTCCCTATCTCCTAGGAACCTTCTAGAGAGCCATCTCACATTTATTACATCCAACTACCATAGTGGGCCTTTATTAATATAGTGGACCTAGTCCACCTTACATTGAATGACCACAATCCCATATATTAATTGACTTCCACTAATAGCACATAACTACATTCCCATTGGGTACCTCCCTAGGTATACTACATCTCATAACTCTACCCTTTGACTTCCCTAATTCGTGAGTCACTAAAAAGTTGATCTCTCGCCACATGTCCTCCTTGATGGGAGGCTAGGATCGTTGTGGCTCCCAGATCCTTGAATATTCACCTCCTACCTTCTCACAAATCTTTCGAGGTATGATACTTTGAAATCCTGGATCTATTGCTACCTGTCCCCCGACGATGGATGGTCCCGATGGTTTCAGAGCTTGGGACATCACAAAGTCCACTCTCCTGTCTGCCTTCAAATGGTTAAGGTGCGTGCACCTTACTTATAGATCAACAACTATTGATCCACGCGCTTAGACACAATCGTCCAAATCTGATCTCCTCCTACGCTCGCTTCTCCTATGTGGACGTAGTTTCAACGGTCCATATCGCTCCTCTGCCACTGATCTAATGATAGTTGTCGCTCCTCCTCCTGAGATTTCATCAATGAAACTTGACCTTGCCCTAGCACATTCATTGCACTCTGTGTGCAGCTTCATGCTATCTCTCCTGAGCTTGTTTGTGGCTTGGACCTCAAAGTGTATTGGCCTTCTTCTTCTTTCTGTAGGAACTTTGTACACAAAAGTACTATTCCTCCTGAGCTTATGAACTTGAAACAAGTTCTCTCTATGCACACTCTTTGCACTTTGACTAGCCTTTGACTGGCTATCTTTCAACACTTCGTCTGAGTGTTGGTCGAGTGCACTCCTTGCACAAGTCTTCCTTCAGAGTGTTCAGTAACTCTGTTCCTCTTTCTCTCCTTGAGATTCAATTTATAGGACCTCAAAGGTCTCTATCCTTTATGTCCCTCAAAGAGATGTTTGTGCCCTCTTGGCAACTTCTTCTCATCTCTCCTTCCTGAGCCATAGAATATTCAGTAACTCTGTGAGTGTCTTCTCCTTGACTCTCTTCTTATCTCTGAACTTGAGGTAGAGTTCTCCTTGTGCATTCCTTACACTCACTCGATGCCCACCTGACAGAGCTCTATAGAGTTTTTGGTAACTCTAATTCTCTTTGAACTCAACACAGAGTTCTTCCTATGCACTCCTTGCACTCCTGTTGATGAAGGTTCAATGATATCTCTCCTGAGCTTCTATGAGGTTAACTCACCTCTATCAATGCACTCTTTGCGGACAATGTGAACTCCTTGCACTCGAAACTCAAAGATGAGAAAAAATTGAAACTTATGCAATACTTCACCAGTTCATACATTCAAAACATGAGCAATATATGAAAGCATAAGAATGAACACAAATACATCAACACACCATATGCAGGAAAAATTGCTTTTCTATTATCTCTGTGTGTCTATACAGATGTTTACATTAAAACTGGAATGCAAAAGAGTCTCAATTCTCTCAAGTTCTCCTATCCTAACTCTATCCTATGTTCTGCTCCTAAGACCTTCTACCTCTCTCTCTCTCTCTCTCATTTACAAAAGAGGGTTCTATGAGCTTATCCTCTCCACTGCCTTAGTGATATCACTGTCTCAGTTACGACACCATACTCCTATGGATTCATTACATAAATGTTGATCTAGACCTGACTATGATCTTGACTTGCTACAAGTAACCATTTAAGGAAACCCTATCCAATACCTATACAAAGGCATGGCTCGGTTCTTACATCCTTACAACACGAAAATCCGTATTGGATTAGATTTCAAATTTAAAAATGGGAGAGTCGGTTCCTCTCCTTTTATGAAATGTGCACTGATGTCCTGGAATGTTGGCGCGTTGTTGAGGTGGAGCGATGCTCCTGCATCCCTCCAATAATATTAAAGTGTATCATATGGACCTGAAATCAACATTCCTAAATGGAGATATAGAGGAAGAAGTCCACATTGAGTATCTAGAAGGTTTCAATTGTCAGAGAAATACAATTATTTTTGAAGGTTGAAGAAGGACTTGTATGGTCTCAAAGAAGCCCCCAAAGCATGGTATTTGAGACTGGACAGATACTTACCAAAATAAGGGTTTAGAAAAAGAAATGTAGATAAAAATCTCTACATAAAGGTAAAGCAAGATAATATTATGTTAATTGAATTTTATGTTCATGATATTATTTTTGGAAGTGATGATGACAGGATGAGTTAAAATTTTTCCAAAGACATGCAAAATGAATTTGAGATGTGTTTTCTTGGAGAGTTGTCTTCATTTTTGGGTCTTCAGATATATCAGAGCAAAAAAGTTATCTTTATCTCTTAGACCAAGAATATCAGAAAAATGTTGAAAAAATTGGAATGACAGATTGCAAACCAGTCAGTAATCCTATGCATACCAGTTGTAAGTTAAGTAAGGATGATGATTCTAAGGATGAAGATCGATGATTGGCAGTTTACTCTATGTGAAAGCTTCCATACCAGAAATGATGCAGGTAGTTGGACAAGTTGTAAGGTTTCGAGAAACACAAAAGGAATCAAATGTTATGGCAATGAAGAGGATATTCAGATACATCAAAGGTACATAAGAGTTTGGATTATGGTATCCAAAAGGGAAGGATATATCTCTTTTTGCTTACACAGATGTAGATTAGGAAGGTTGCATTGATGATAGAAGAAGTACAAGTGGAGCATATTTTTACTTGGGTGAGTGTATGGTATCATGGTTAAACAAGAAACAATCATCAGTATCTTTGTCTACAACAAAAGCAGAATACATTGCAGCAATTTCTTGTTGTATTCAGGTTTTTTGGATGAAGCACACCTTACATGATATACAAGTAAACTGTGATGAGACCATTACAATACTCTGTGACAACACCAGTGAAATTAGTATATCCAAGAATCCATTGATGCATTCTACGATGAAGTACATTCTGATAAAGTATCATTTTCTACAAGAACAAGCTACCGATAAGAACATCATGCTAGAGTATGTTGGGACAAACAAGCAGATTACAGATATCTTCACCAAACCGTTGTTAGGATATTTAAAAACTTAGGAGTAAGTTAAGATCTACTTGGTCTAATGTGTCATTAGGTAAAAGTGTGTTTCTTAGTGTGTTTCTTTAGTATGCATTAATATACATTTGTATTTAGGAAATTTGACAGTCACGGTTGTTGTTTTTCTTCATATGAGATATGATTGATATATTATTACAATGATGAGTTTTCCATATATAAGGAACATAAGGTGACCATCCATGAAAGGATGTGTCCCTTGAATAATAATAACTATTTATTGTTATCATTTACTTATTATATACTATATTTAATAATCAATAATAATTATATTATTAATTATTTTCTTTAGAGAATGTCTTCCCAATGTTGTCCAAACATCAACACTCCCTCTCAACGAGGGAGACATTCTGCAACATGCCACTCTTGTCTTTGAAGTTTACAAACTTCACCCTATACTCATGACACTTGTTTGTCAGTCTTGGGAGACATCTCTCTCCCACCTGAACCAAGGAGAAACTCCTTCTATGATTCTCCCTCTTAGCCAATTAACTCTTTCTAAGATTAGGCTCCACATGTAATAGCATATAGCATATTGAGTCTTTATCATTCCTTGTCAAATCACCATGACTAGGACAAATACCACACTAGGATCTTTCACCACAGGCACACAACTATGAGTAATGTCAGCTTGATGCTAAATGACACATAGAAAGCACTTCAAGCACCTCAATTCCATATTATTCCTTGTCATGATCAAGGAAGGACTACATCTAGGCCCATTTATCACAAGTGCACCTTTGTGATAAATGTATCCTATCTCCCTTGGTCTGCAGCCCAATGTAGGATAAGTGATGCCCGATGCTAAAACATCAACACTCCCTCTTAGCTAAGGAGGTATCTTTCCATAGTAGTACACAATTACTATCCAAAGACACACAATCTCTACCAGTGGTACAAAACCACCATAGTAGTAAAAGATTTGTCACACATGGCAATCCCTGGTGGAATTCTAGAGGCTATTCCCTCTAGGAACAATTAGGGTCAACTCCCCATAGTGTGAGACATCAAGGGTCAACTCCCTTGACATGTCCTCATGTTCTCTAAACATGGGACGATGGGCTATAATCTCAAATACACTTATTCCTTCTCGAATAAGTGTTCCACTTATCCCTTCTCAGATAATTATCCTCACAGATCAACTCAACTCAATTCATAGAGGAGTACGATCTGGAGAAAGTTTGTCACACATGGCACTCCATGTGGATTTCTAGAGGCTACACCCTCTAGAAACACTAGGATCAACTCCCATAGTGTATGATGTCAAGGGTAAACTCCCTTGACATGTCCTCATGTGCTCTCCACATGGGATGTTGGGTTATAATCCCAACCGCACTTATCCCTTCTCGGGTAGGTGCCTCAATTATTCCTTCTCAGATAAGT
>JASDQU010737528.1:71965-98630 GCA_032191745.1 Picea mariana
AGGAAAATCTCCCTGCGGACAGGTAGATTGCCTCAAAGAGCTTGACCCTGACTCTAAGATAGAAAATGCTTAACGTGGACATTGACTTCCTTTCAAATCTATTCAAACTAACACATTAGAAGGAAGGAGAACATAAGTACCTCTTTATCGACGTTTTTCCCTGCACGCTCCGAGTTGAGCTCCGATCCTTTGCTCCTTGCTGAGTCCTGTAGACAAACAAGATACGACCACTTCCTACTATATTGATATTAGCTTGAAAATAGATCTATCTATCAATGATAAGTTTATGTAACATCAGACACAAACTAGAAAGAAATAGGCCAAGCGTGTCATATTGATGAGAATAACGACAACAATACTTACAATCGTAGATGCGAATGCGACGGCTTCGTCAAGTCCCCTTCGTCTAACCCTTGCCTGAAAGATCCACAACCTGGATAGCAGCAGCTTCACTGATCACTTATCCTTTGGCTGATTGTGTTTTTCCTATGAGATCATAGGTTTTATGCTAGCAATTCTTCCCCCCTTTCCACCATCATAGAGATTTCTTATATAGGTAAAGAGGAGCTTAACCTTTTGAGTTATCTTTAGAACAAGTTGGGAACCTCCTCTTTAGATCAGCGATCTCATGATGAAACCAAGAATTCGAATACAACTGCCTTCTAATCTTGAAATATCCTCCCCTTATTCTCCTCAACGGGCCAACTACTGCCTCATATTAGGTAGCGCTCCTGTAAAAGGGGTATCAGAGCATTGTAGCACTCCCTGAGAAGCTTAAGGCAAGTGCCAGTGCTCCAAAAGTGAGTAGCGCTCCTTCAGAAGGGCAGGAGAGAATTATAACACTCCCTGAAGCCTTGTAGGGGAGCGCCAGCGCTCCTAAGGTTGGTATAGGGGAGCGCTCCTCCTTAGAACCTTTGTTTTAGATCTCTTTTCAGGTGTCAAGAGTTCCTTGACTTCAGTTAACCAATTCTCCTTCTCCAAACCCAATGTATGAGGTATTTTAAGTGCCTCCTTAGTGTCGTCATTAAGGCAATATGCTTGAACAGTGTTTGCGACACTTGTGACCAATTTGCGACACTTGCGAAAGTTGTAAGGAAGATGCGACACTTACGACAATTGAGAGGAACATGCGACAGTTATCCAGTTGAGTAATTTTGACGTGTAACAGGAAGGTTTAGAATCAATGATGTGGCTCATAGATGCAACGTAGCATGAATGTCTATAAGGTATCATGTTCTCTCAGAAGGTACCATCTCTTTCTTTCTCTTACTCAATTCGTATCTGACCAGGGATGAAGAGCCGATATTCCTTCAAAGACTCATTGTACCCCATAAATGTATACTAAACACCCAAATATCCCAAAGTGTCCAACCTCAATCTTAACTCCAGTGAAGGCCTCCTTGTTCGAAAACACATGTATTCCAACAGAGGACGAACACCTTCAGTAACCACTCACATAACCAGATCAAATATCAACACACCAATGTTTTCACGTGGTAATACCCCTATGGGGAAACATCCACGGCCCTAGCCAACGTGGCCACTTGGAGTAGTTTATTAATGCAAATAAAAAGATTATAGAGATATTTTACAAGAGAGTTTCTCACAATCGATCATCGACAAATGACCCTCCATGCTCTTTAAATAGAGATCATGGACCAATCAGGTGTTAAGCCATGGATCAATGGCTGTTNCACGGCCCTAGCCAACGTGGCCACTTGGAGTAGTTTATTAATGCAAATAAAAAGATTATAGAGATATTTTACAAGAGAGTTTCTCACAATCAATCATCGGCAAATGACCCTCCATGCTCTTTAAATAGAGATCATGGACCAATCAGGTGTTAAGACATGGATCAATGGCTGTTAAGATCGAGGAGAGTATGAGCCATCAAATCACTCTATGTCGGGAACATATCATGACCGTCAGATTTCCTAACTACAAATGCATACTAAAGAAACACACTTTTACCTAATGACATATTAGACCAAGTAGGTCTTAACTAACTCCTAAGTGTCTAAATATCCTAACATCCCCCATTAAGAACAACTTGGGAAAGGATTGAAGGATTAGCAATAGTGACACAATAGGAGAAGGAAGGAGGCATTAGAGCCTATCCCTCCTTAATGACAACTTCTTGAACTCCTAACATAGATCGAAGTTTGGAAAACTTCGCTTTTGTAAGAGACTTTGTGAAAATGTCCACAACTTGATCTTTTGTAGGGTGAAAGAGCACGTCAATAAATTGATCATGAATTAGCTTTATGATGAAGTGCATGTGTAGCTCAATGTGTTTTCTACGATGATTTTGAAATGGGTCTTTGGAGAGCTTGATGGCACTCTGATTGTCACACCAAAGGCCGGTCGGATGCTAGTGCTAGAATCCAAACTCTGAAAGGATCTATCAAAGGCATAGGGTTTCCTGACTTGCATTTACCGCTTCTCAGTATTCTTCTTCTGTTGAAGAAAGTGCAATAGCCTGTTGTTTCTTACAGGCCTAAGTGACAGGTCTTGTAACAAGGCTGAAAACATAACTTGCAGTAGATTTTTGATCATCAGGGTCGCCAGCCCAATCTGAATCAGTGAAACCAACCAATAAAGGAGTCCCCCCTTAACTGTAATGTATCCCAAACTGAACTGTACCACGAACATAGCGAAGTATCCTTTTAGCTACTTTCCAATGGCTTTCATGGGGTGTTTTCATATATTGGGCAATAAGACCAACAACAAAGGAAAGATCAGGACGGGTATGAGTCAAGTATAAGAGGTTACCAACTAATTGACAGTACAGGGTGGCATCAACTTCAGGATAAGTACAAGTGGTAGAAAGCTTGACTCCAGACTGGAAGGGAGAAGGGGTTGGTTTACAATCATCCATGTGAAAGTGAAGAAGAAGGTCACAAGCATACTTAGTCTGGGGAAGAAAAATTCCTTCATTGGTTTTCAAAACTTGGAGGCCAAGGAAATAGTGCAAAAAACCTAAGTCTATCATTTCAAATTTCTTCTTAAGGCTGGTTTTCACATGGTTTAAAAGTTTTGAGTCACTACCAGTAATGATAAGGTCATCAACATAAAGGACAAGGATTATGATATGGCTTCCTACTTTCTTGGTATAGACATTAGGATCAAAATTACATCTAGAGAATCCAGTGGCAATAAGAAAGCTATTCATTTTGGCATACCAAGCTCAGGGAGCTTGCTTGAGACCATAAAGAGATTTCTTGAGGCGACAAACAAGGCTAGAGTCATTCTGGACATAGCCAGGAGGTTGTTCCATGTATATTTCTTCTTGCAAATATCCATGCAGGAAGGCATATTTAACAACCATCTGATGGACCTCCCATTTATGTGAGGCAGCAAGGGCAAGAACAAGGCGGATGATATTCATTTTTTCTACAGGGGCAAAGTTTTCACTATAGTCAATTCCTTCAACTTCGGAAAATCCTTTGGCAACTAACCGAGCCTTGTGTCTTTCAACACTTCCATATGATGCATACTTAGTTCTGTAGACCCTTTTGCATATAACAAGTTTTCTTCCTTTTGGAAGAGGTACAAGATCCCAAGTATTGTTTTCCATTAAAGAACGATACTCTTCATTCATTGTTGTATCCAAATCTGGATGACCTGAAGCTTCTGCAAATGTCTTTGTATCATGAGTTTCTAAAACTTGAGCCAAAAGAGAAGAGGCTTGCTAGAACTTTGAACGTGTCCGACGTTGATCTGAAGGATCACTGACAAGATCACTAGCTGCTTCTCGTGTTGAACAGACCCATCTAGGAAGCGGTGGAGCTAGTGCTGGTTCAGGTTCAAAGGACTCATATGGAGGAGGTTGATCAGCTAGAGGTGGATTTTCATCCTCACTGTCATCATCTGAAGAAGAAACTAGATCATAAGAAGGCACAAACGCCGAAGATGGCTCGCGGGCCAAAGAAGGCACAATCGCCGAAGATGGCTCGCAGGCCAAGAGATTTTCTTCAAATTTAACATCTCTTCTAAGAATAATTTCATTACAATTTGATTGAAGAAGTCTGTAACCTTTGACATCTTTAGAATAACCAAAAAAATACACTTCTCACTTTTAGGCTGCAATGCTTTCCTTTTCTCATTAGGAATGTGAGCCCATGCTATACTACCAAATACACGAAAGTGACTTACATTTGGTTTAATTTTAGTCCAAGCTTCTTCCAGTGTTATATTTTTAAGAGCCTTTGCGGGAGTGCGATTTACTATGTAATTTTCACAGTTGATGGCTTCCGCCCAATACTTTAGACTTAATCCCTTAGATTGGATCATACAATTAGCCATTTCTTTTAATGTGTGGTTCTTTCTCTCGGCAACACCATTTTGTTGTGGTGTATATGGAACAATGTGTTGCATTTGGATTCCTTGTGTAGTGCAGTAGCTTGTAAAATTATTGTTCACATATTCGCCTCCATTATCTATTCTTAACCTTTGAATTTGATGTCCAGATTGCTTTTCTACAAGGGCCTTGTAGGCCAAAAACTTGTCAAAAACTTCACTCTTGAGTTTTAAGAAGTAAACCCAAGTACATATGGAAAAGTCATCAATGAAATTTAAGAAATACTTGCACCCAGAAAAAGAAGGAGAAGAAAGTGGACCACACAAATCACTGTGAACAAGCTGCAAAGGACCCGAGGTGTGCCAAGAGGCACGTTTGTCAAAACTGTCCTGATGATGTTTTTCGAGAACACAACTGGCACAAACACCATCTCTGCATGAAACAAGAGGAAGACCAGTCACCATCTGTTGATTACATAGTTGTTGTAATGAGTGATAGTTTAGATGACCAAACCGCTCATGCCAAAGTTTTCTCAAGTCATTGCTATGAGAAACAAAAAATGATGAAAAAGATGATGACCCAAAGTTGTCAAACTTGTACAACCTGGTAATATCATCAACAATTCCAGTTGCAAGAACATGCTTAGGATATTTTAGATCCTTGATTACAACTTGGTGAGGTAAAAACTCAACGGTTTTACCTTCACCTGAATGAGTGATTTGATATACTGATAGAATGTTACAAGAAAGATTTGGAACACATAATACATCATTGAAATGACCATTTTCTACCTGAATTGTTCCAAATCCTACAACACTAAGAGATCTATCATCACCAACAAATATTTTCTTGGTGTTACATTCATTTAGAGAAAAATATGGCTTTATCCTTAGCCATATGATAAGATGCTCTTGAATCAATAAGCCACTCATCAGAAGAAGAAGTAGTAGTAGAAGGTGTATTGAAGGAAAAACCAGAAGTAGAAAGTGCATGTCCATGAGAAGAAGAAGACGAAGAAGAAGAATCAATATTGATGTTGTGCTTCTTCATCGCTGCTTCTAAGGCTTCCATCTTCTTGAAACATTTGGACTAATCATGACCATCTTTATCACAAAAGTTGCAATGTCTATTAGTATTCTTACTTTTATATTTTTCTCCTTTGTCACCATTAGGAGATGAAGTTGTCTGAGTGGGTTTGGGACCCTTAGGTTGTTTGTTTTTGTAGTGAGGATGTTGCTTCTTGGGATACTTGGGTTTATCTTTTTGCTAGGAAACTAAGGCTTTGTTGGAGGTACCTGCAGTGTTGATCACTCCAAGTTGTACAAGCTTATCTTCCCCTCTAATCAAAGAAGCACAAAAGGACTCAAGAGTGGGTTTTACATAAGCTTTCCCTAGAGCCTCTTTCATGGCATAAAATGTAGATACAAACACAGAAAGAATACGATATATGCAACGCTCTTCCTCCATTTTTATCTTACATTCTTCACATAAAATTCTGAGTGTTTTAAACTTAGATAGATAGTCTCCAAGGCAAGAAAAATCACTTGGACTCAAGGTCATTATTTGATTTTCTAACTGTTGTGCTCGAATAATATTGATTTTACCAAACACAGATTCAATCGTGTTCCAAGCTTCTTCGGGGTCATCAATTCCTTGAAGGTGGTACTTTAAATCAGGAGAGATGGACATTCTGATTAGTCCACGTGCTTCGTCATTCCTATTATCCCATTTGGATTTCTTATCATCATCAGTGGGTGTTGTTTCCTTTCCCAAGGTAATTCGGTACAGGCCTTTACTTCTTAATAAATCTTCCATATGGGATTTCCATTGGAAGTAGTTGTTGCTGGTAAGCAAGACATTACTTGTAGAAGCCATATTAAATATGCAGATAATGAAGATTTAAAAACTGAAACTAATGATCTGGATGGAAATATCTTGAAAAGTTATGCAGTTTTTAAAAAAACGACACTGAAAACGGACTTCTGATGTGAGAGTTATGGCCTTTTAAAAAAAAGGGATAAACGGTAACCAAATAACCACATGATAGTGTAAGCTACTTTATGAAGTGACCCACTTTTATAAAGAGAAGTGGGGATCACTTTTACAATGAAGTTACCTTATAACAGAAAAGTTGCATGCAAAATAAATAACTCTAAAATAAAATATAAAGCTACTTATAGTGATTCACTGTTATACTTGAAGTGAAATGCACTTTACAATTTTTAGCATGATTTTTTTCAAAAAAAGTAACAAAAGAGAGACTTGAACTCAAGACCTCTTACTTAATAAGGCAAGTTTTAACCAAATGGTATAGAAAAACATATTTTAATGTTCAGAAGGAGGATTGTTGTTGTTGTTGTTAAAAAAAACTCCTTTCACACAAGAAAAAAATTTCGCTTCTCAATGACAACAAGGGTTAGATCTCGGTTAGCTTACCCAGAAGATGCACATTTTCCTATATGTTTATGATTTTCTAAGATCGCACAGGGTATGGAGCAAAGAGAATACACAAATCTAAAAGAGTAGCAACCCGAAAATAAAAAATATAAACCGAAATAAAATCAAAATAAAACTTTGCAAAAAATTAAAAAATCCGTATTCAGTCTTTATACCTCTGAATCTGACTGTAATGGTCGTATCTTGGGCAAACAAAAACCTTTTCGAGTGAAACAAAAAGTGATCCTGAATGAAATGAGTGCTCTGGATGCGATGTAATAGTCCTCTTAGCCTATAAATGTACATAAATGCTAGAAAATGGAGATGAGGCAACTCGGCTTCACAATCTCGATCTACAATAGGAGCGGGTCTTCAAACAAGCTCTGATACCATGTTCGAAAACACATGTATTCCAACAGAGGATGAACACTTTCAGTAACCACTCACATAACCATATCAAATATCAACACACTGATGTTTTCACGTGGTAAAACCCCTACGGGGAAACATCCACAACCCTAGCCAACACGACCACTTGGAGCAGTTTATTAATGCAAAGAAAAAGATTACAGAGAGATTTTACAAGAGATTTTCTCACAATCGATCATCGGAAAATGACCCTCCATGCTCTTTAAATAGAGATCATGGACCAATTAGGTGTTAATCCATGGATCAATGTCCGTTAAGATCGAAGAGAGTATGAACCATCAGATCACTCTATGTCGGGAACATATCGTGACCGTCAGATTTCCTAACTACAAATGCATACTAAAGAAACACACTTTTACCTAATGACATATTAGAACAAGTAGATCTTAACTAACTCCTAAGTGTCTAAATATCATTAACACTCCTCAGGAGTCATGTTCCTCAAGGAATTTTGTTGTGAACATACATGACTCTTCCCACATAAACATAGGTAAATGTTGATCATGAATCATCGCCTTGACTGTCTCAACAATAGATCCATTCTTCCTCTCTGGGACCCCATTCTGTTGAGGGTTGTGAGGAACTGTGTACTCTCTCTTGATCCCTACCTCAAACATCTCTAGGACACATCAAGGTTCCCTCATGGAACCAATGTCCCCCAAGACATATCGAGGTTTCTTCGTAAAACCAATGTCTTGGTTCCTTCATCTAGTAATCCATTGATTACTTTGCAATCAACTAGTAGCATATTGTTACTACCATGACATCGATAGCTCAAATCATCCACCACATTCTTTATGACTATGCTACAATCAACCAGTAGCACACAACTACTGCAATGTTGTCCAATTGTACACAACCACTTCCATAGTCTCCATGACCATGTTGCAATGTTTCTCCTCTACCAGTAGTCTTATTCACACCTAGCCACCTTGCACGGTGTAGGAAATACTATGACCATATCCTCATTCACACCTAGATACCTCACATGGCATAGGAAAAGCTAAGATTCAAGTCTTTATTCACACCTATCCACCTCACATGACTTAGGAAATACTTGTACCCAACTAATAATTACTCCCTCAGTCACCTCACATGACTGATTAGGAAAACCCTTGTCCATATGGGTTAGTCGGCTAGAGGATAGAAAACACCACACCTCTACTTGTGTTGATCTTACCAAATGCAAGAAAAATTGCTACACATGCACCCATGTTCATATCAACACAAACTGATCTTGATTAAACCAATGAGGATTCTTGGGATTATACCTCGTGATCTAATCCTACAATATATTACCCATTGGAATTAGATGCATGGATGACCCATATGAAGGGATATCCACTCACCTTCAACCCAAGAGCTATATTCAATGGTATATGGACATCATCGGTCTTTAGAATCATCAACATTGTTTCATCCCTCGGATCCACAAGGATCTCCTTTCACATAAAATGCATACAATCGAGGGTTCTGGCGACTTGGTGGATCCACACAACAAAATTGATGTTATTTCACTGGTGTTTGATCCTTGGAGTGATTTCTACAAATATTCCTAGTGAGCTAAATCTGAGCTACAATATCTCTCTCTGAATGCGATATGCTAAGAAGAATGTACCAAAGTTTCAAAGTTTAAATACTTTGCACTCAACGTGGGCTTGTAGCACCTTGAGCTGCAACACCTCAATAATCTCGTGCCAATCTGGATACAATTATCTCTACTGCAGTCACCTGGTCTGTGGGTCTTGATTTGACATCCATACCCACTTATTACGCCATCAAACTTGAAATTTTGACCTACCACGATTAATGGTCGCACTTCTCTTTGGCTGCACAATTTGTTTTTGGTTTTTATTTTTTTTAAACCCAACAATCCATGGAGCAATCTGGAGATAGTCAGATAATCCAACAGAGGTTGGCCTTCCAAAAATACCAGGAGGTCACTTCTCTTTTTCAAAGTGCGCAAATGGCCAGACCTTGGCTCATGATGTAACTTTAAAATGCTCAATGTTTGAACTTGAATAAGGTGTTGCCAGAAATTTCTATGTTGTTCTTGCTCAGATCACAAATTTTCTTCAAAAACTTTAAAAAATGGTTCTCTCATTCTCACGTTAAGGCCAACAACTATGGATCGATGTCACGCAATCAATCTAAATTTTCTCTCATTTTCCTAGGTCCTCCTATGAGGACTCAAGCCCAGTCCCACTTTGATACCATGTTGTTTTTCTTCGTATGAGATATGATTGATATATTATTACAATGATGAGTGTTCCATATATAGGGAACATAAGGTGACCATCCATTAAAGGATGTGTCCCTTGAATAATAATAACGATTTATTATTATCATTTATTGATTATATACTATATTTAGTAATCAATAATAATTATATTATTAATTATTATCTTTAGAGAATGTCTTCCCAATGTTGTCCAAACATCAACAACGATATGTTCTTGATGGTTCATGTTCTCCTCGATATTAACGACCATTGATCAATGGATAAACACCCAATTGGTCCATGATATCTATTTAAAGAGAATGGAGGGTCATTTTCTGATGATCGATTGTGAGAAACTCTCTTGTAAAATATCTCTGTAATCTTTTTCTTTTGCATTAATAATCTGCTCCAAGTGGCCACGTTGGCTAGGGTCATGGATGTTTCCCCGTAGGAGTTTTACCACGTCAAAAAATCAATGTGTTGATCTTTGATTTGGTTTTTTGAGTGGTTATTGAACATGTTCATTCTCTGTTGGAATACCTGTGTTGTCGAACATGGTATCAGAGCTTGTTTGAAGACCCACTCCTGTTGTATATTGAGATCGTGAAGTTGAGTTTCCTCATCTCCATTTTCTGTCATTTCCATACATTTATGTGCTGAGAGGACTATTACATTGAATTCAAAGTGCTCTTTTCAATCAAGAACACTTTTTGTTTCACTCGAAAAGGTTTCTGTTTACCCAACATTTGGCCATTTCAGTCATATCCAGAGGTATAAAGCGTGGCTACACATTTTTTAAAATTTTGCAAAGTATTATTTTGGTTTTATATTATTTATTTTCGGGTTGCTACTCTTTTAGATCTATGTATGCTATTTTTCCCCGCACCCTGTGTGATCTCGAAAAATCAGAAATAGATAGGAAGAGGTGCATCTTCCAGGTAAGCTAACCAAGATCTAACCCTTGTTGTCATTGAGAAGCGGAATTTTTTTCTTGTGTGAATAATGTTTCTTCGGAGCACGCTCTCCAACAAAAACAACAACCCTCTTTCTAAACAATACAATATGTTTTGCTAGACCATCTAGTTAAAATTTGTCTTATTAAGTAATAGGTCTTGAGTTCAAGTTTATCTTTTTGTTACTTTTTTTGAAAAAGTTCATGCTCAAATTGTAAAGTGTATTTCACTTCAAGTATAAAAGTGAATCACTATAAGTAGCTTTAATGTTTTATTTTAGAGTTATTTATTTTGCATACAACTTTTCTTTGATAAAGTAACTTCATTGTAAAAGTGATCCCCACTTCTCTTGATAAAAGTGGGTCACTTCATAACGCAACTTACACCACCATGTGGTCCTTTGGTTATCATTTATGACTTTTTTAAAAATGACATAACTCACATCCAAAGTATGTTTTTAGTGCCGTTTTTTTTAAAACCACCTAATTTTTTGAGATATTTCCATCCATATAATCAGTTTCAGTTTTTAAATCCATATTATTTGCATATTTAATATGGATTCTAGAAGTAATCTCTTGCTTACCAACACCAACTACTTCCAATGAAAATCTCATATGGAGGATTTATTAAGAAGTAAAGGCTTGTACCAAATTACCTTGGGAAAGGAAACAACACCCACTGATGTTGATAAGAAAGTAAAATGGGATAATAGGAATGAAGAAGCATGTGGATTAATCAAAATCTCCATCTCCCCTGATTTAAATTTCCACCTTCAATCAATTGATAAACCCAAAGAACCTTGGGAAAAGATTGAATCTGTGTTTGGTAAACACAATATTATTCGAGCACAATTATTAGAAAATCATGTACCGACTTTAATTACAAATGATTTTTCTTGCATTGAAGATTATTTGTTGTTCCTAAGATTAATCCTAAGGATCAAAGAGTAATGTCAGGCATCAAGAGTGTTTAAAAAGAATGTTTTAAATGAGTGCTTTTCCTATCTTTAGTTTAATGAGATATGACCTTTAAATGAAATTAATAATAGGATAGTACAGAGGTTGTATTTCATTATCTGATTTGCAATTATAATATCAAATGGTGGGTGAAAGAGTTACAAAATTGTTAAACAAAGCCAGGCATCAATTGCAGATGAATCTCACCTTGTTTGCAGCATAAGAAAAGTAGAGAACACACCCTTGAACATAATATCAAATGTAGTAATTCATACAGATCATAGGTCTTGAGTTACTTACAGTAAACTCAGAGGAAAAATTGTTTACCAAATGAATTGATGGTATAATATGATCACAGTAGTTGTAATACTAAATTGCAACCAATCGCTTTTCAAGGAATTACATAAATAAATTCGGGGAAATGGCAACAAAGAGAAAATACATAACTCAAATTGAACAAAAATTAGAATCTCTATCTGCAGTTGTATTAATACTCAAAAAATAGAGTTTCTCTATTACATCCGACAAGAAGCCGCCTTGAATAAATCTTAAATATATGTATTTAAAAAAATATGTCACAACTGAAAAACTGTTGGACTTCTTACAATATTTAACTAAAATAGCATACATTTGAATAAAACAACAGTGTGTAAATCTTGATGAGTTTCGCTGGCGTTCTCCTCTGTATCTTCATCTGCTGGCAGAAGCACTCCTTTTCCTTAGGCCTTCGGGCCGGGTACACATGTCATTAAGGCCACCTTAATCATTCGGCATACTGTATTGGCTGTTTAATTTTGTTGCCATCTGTCCCTCCAGATATGTTCAGTAAGGAAATGAATCATAGTTGAGGTCATGGGGGGAGGATAATTAGACGAATATCATAGCATTGACTCATCAAGAAATGGATAACGGGCACAGGGAAAAGTAATCGTCTATGGAAAGAATGATGATGGAACAAGTGTATGATGATGAAGTGGGGATAAATGGAGGTTAGAATGCAGGTGGATGAGATAAGTGATTGTTGGAAGGTGAAAAGTAGAGAGGGCGGAAGGAAAGGACACTATGCATGTTTTCTTACTTGCTCCCAACTATGCTTTCTTTTCCATGTTCAATACATTGGGTGCATCTACCCAAAAATGCTACCGTGAAATTTGAGGGCTCAATCTATTCGTTTACCTCGAAAGCAAATAATTTCCTTTGTATTTGAGGCATCTTTTCTTGGATCTTGTTCACCTCTTTAACTATGGCCTAGAACTATGAACTTGGATTAACTAGCCATTTATTGATTTTAAGATCATCAATCTGGATCATTTCTTGAATGGCTGTCAGAGTTTCTTCTTTTCTCTTTCTGGCCTTCTGCTGGTTCATTTCTATCTCAATTTTCCCCAGGGCTTCGGAGATATTACTCCCATCTAAATCAATCAGCTTTTTGTTTAAGGATGAAAATGCTTCTAGACAAGATTCTTTCACCTGTCTCGCAAATATTTTTCTCTCTTCGAGATTTGTTTCCCAGACCTTTAGGGCCATCTCACCTCTTAATTTTTCAGAATAAGAGAGATGAGGAAAATTTGGGACATTGTTTTTCTGCATCAATATAAGGACTTCTTGAAACTTATATCAGGTTGAGTGGGCCTCTTTTTCCTTGACATAGATTTCCTTTAGAGAAAGTTATACTATATGATAACAATTTTGGATGGCATCTACCTTCAGATAAAGTTCTTGTTGGGTAGCTTCTAGCTTCTCATTGATTTCCAATGCTTGAGTTTGGAAGGCCGAGATATCTATCGAGGTACCTTCAATTAGATCCAATCTGGCTTGCAACTATTCTATCAATTCATCACATTGAGTGACCAGAACTCGCTTGGTTTCTGAACTCTAATGGAGCTCCTCAAGGTTGGCCTAAAGTTGTTGAATATGTTGTCAATCATTAGCTATGATTTTCTCGAAGTACCGACTCATCCTATTCCTGATAGTTTGCTCAGTGGTATATATTTGATTTTGCAAGTGCTCTACCAATAGGCACTTCTATCGCAATTGTTCAGTCAAATTGTCCATAGACCATTGATTGACAGTGGAAAAAGCACCTAACGAACCTGAAACTTCCTTTGCAAATTTTGGATCATCTCGGTCATTCCCGTCATACACCATTCTCTGCCTTTTAATTATCACTCCATCTTTTTGGTGAGATTCCATTTTCAATATGGATTTCCATTTCTTACTAAAAAATAAATCCGAAGGAGGCATCTCTTTGGGAAATATGGGGCTAATATCACCTACAAAAACAATTTTGGAATTAGGATTTCTGAAGCTGGTTTGCAGAGGGGTTAGGGATGTAATGGGAGTAGCAATATCTGTGGAATGTTGTTGTTCTGTTGCATTTGAGGTGATAGCAGGAGTAGCTAGTGTCGAAGGAGGCATATCTTTTCCCTGATTTAGTAAAGCTTCGAGTTGAGCTAGTGCCTGGGGGTTAGCTAGCCTGACAATGATGCTTTTAATTCCCATGTTAACACCTTCAAGCTCTTTGGGGTTCCCTCAACCTTGTGTTTATCAGAGTGACTTGATTCAAAACTTGCAGGCATAACCTCCTTTGAGGGGGGCATGGTTATTGACTCTCCTTGCAGTATTTTTGGCAAACTATTCCGCCTATGTTTTTGAAAGCTAAGGAAACCAACTTGTTGATCCAAGGGCAGAGTTTGGAATCTGTCTTGAACTTCCTCATAAGATTTCACCCCTCTGAATATTTCATCATACAGGGAATTCTCGTGCATGTATTGCTTCATGTTAAATTGATCCATATGATTTTCCACTATTTTATGTGGATCGTGTTTCTTGAACTCGGTGCCAACCAATTTAACATCATCCAGAGCCATGGCCTCAACTTTAGAGTGGCCAAAATCCAATAATGTAAACATGCCAATTTGAATGGGGAAAGACTACCATACCTTTATCTGCGCTGCTTTCACCTCCTTGTTGATACTTCCCACCATTGTTTGATATGCCACTTCTCTGCACACTAGCTTGTTGGGTAAAAATTATGGGAGAGTGTGAGGAGGAATCGAGCAACCAAAAACCTTGATGTAGGAGAAATTCTCCTCAATGAACCAATATGCGATCTTGCCTAGGTTTCCCATAATCCTCTCTAAAATTTGAGGAGGCAGGTGACCATAAATGGCTATGTGAATAGGTACTATGACATTGTGGCAGATTTCATAGAAGAAGTCCTTAGCTTTCTCTTCCCATAACTTGGAGTTAGAAAAATGAATGGGTTTTGAACTGGCCGGAGTCCAACTCCAATTCATCAATGGGAAAGGTGTCATAAAGAAGATGGCATCCATAACATAGGAAGACATGTAAAATGGGGTCAGCTGCCCTTTTGATTTTGTTGTTTTATAATCAACAATTCCCTTAGCCAAATCATCTGACAACATTTTGACCCAGTTGAAAGTGTAAACCTCGGCTACCTCATTCATGACGGATACCCATTCCACCGAGAAATGCGTAGGGCTATTCCTCCTGAATAGATGATAGAGAATCATGGCTACATACACCATATGAATGTCTAAAGAAGTTTTGGCATACATACCATGAGCATCAGTTCTAAATTTCTTTGGATATCCCCAACAGAACCTGATTATATTGTGACCACTCTTGGCGTATTGGACGCATTCCTTTTTCTTGAACTCTAGAATGAATGTGGAATTGTAAGTATATTTAGGATTAGGAGAGATTTTATACATTACTTGCATATGTTCCGAATGGAAAGAGCCGATGGCAACTTGCTAATGGTTGATGATGCTCATGGTCTG
Source organism: Picea mariana (assembly GCA_032191745.1). Lineage (NCBI taxonomy): Eukaryota > Viridiplantae > Streptophyta > Pinopsida > Pinales > Pinaceae > Picea > Picea mariana. Next base: position 87,067 of record JASDQU010737528.1, read on the forward strand.
GATGTCAACATGTTCCAAGGCCTAGCTTATCATATCATTGTAAGGCATGATTCTCGACCGAGAAACTATCTTGTGTAGCTCTTACTATGCTATGTGTCTAAGATTAGCTGCATAAGAGTCATATTCTTCTTCGGGGGAGTCTTCTGGACAGTTGATGATCTCACATTCTAGGATCTCAAAAACATGTGTCCAAGTTTTAACAGTTCTCATGGCTCATGGAGTAGTGTCCTATAGAATTTCTGCATTCAGGTTTGAATCTTCGTCTACTACATCAGTATTTTTAGCCATTTTCCGTGGTGCCATAATCTCTAAAGAAACAGAGTGAGGTTACCTGTTACAGAGAAAGTCCGTGAGTTTTTCAATAAATAAAACTACTAATTGCAGAATGTGAAAATGATTTTGAAATTGAAGTGATTTTATTCAAAAAAAATTCATTGATATTTGTATAACGTCACTGGTGAAGAATTTATTAACGTTAATGGAGATGTTTACTTGGTGATTCTCAATCCTCGTTTGAATAATTATCCTTAATTAGTCATAAATTCCATCAATATTTCGACAGTTCATGTTCGGGAGTTTTAGATGTGACAGAGTGGGAATGTCCCTGTTGGTTTACTATTTCCCTTCTCAGGTTGTTCGAGTTATTGACCCAGGGTTCATGTCATTCGGGGTTCCAACAAAGCCTCTAAAACTACCAACCCTCTTGGTAATACAGAAGGAAACACAACACCTGGAAGGTACTACACAATCTCACCCGAGATAGATTTAAATGGGTGGCTGTAAGAATCGGGTGTTTACATCTTAGGACAGAGTAGGGGATAGGGGTTTCTTGATTAAAGCCAGGTACCATGAGCTGTAAGGTAAACTACTCATCCCTTGAAATTGCATACATATATTTCATAGTTTAATTCCAGCAGCGTATAAACAAATTCATAACAATGTGCTAACTATTCATTGAACTTAACCGTTAATTGTTGAAAGAAAGAAGATACATGCATACATTTAACATATTACATGAGTATTATTGTGGTTCACCCCCTCCTGGGATACGCCCACAAAGATTTGTCTCTTGGCTCTTTTATTATGGAAATTCTACATTCCTGGCGCCACGCGCTTACAATTCCCCACAAAATTGGGTAATATCTATATGAGGCAAACTAGATCGCACCAGGCTCCATAGCCTACAGTTTAATCCTCATATCTACCTTCCCTCGTATCTTCTTTTCTCAACATCTTACAAAATCGGTTCATACAGCTAAAAACATTAAAGAAATACTAGCAACTACTAACAACCAACCCTATATGATACTTTCATATCTATATTCATACATTTCGGGCTCTTCAGCCTTTTGTAGAATATTACCAAAACCCTAACCCTTATTATGTTAGGTATTTATCCCATACACATGTTGTTCCTCCTCCACTTGTCTCTTTCCTTTGTGCATGCTTTCTTGCATGCGTGTGTGTTGTTCTTTTGCTAGTTGTTACTTCAGTTTTCTGCACACTTTCTTTCCCACGGTCGTTATTCTTTCCCCTTGGGCCTAGTGCCAACAGGCCCCAAACACTGACATGTGACTCGTCCCAAGTCACCTAATTTCTCTGTGCTTCCTCAATCTCCTTGGTGATCGTCTGGAACTATTCCTGCAACTCTGCTGCTTTTGTCAGTGCCTGCGCAGTTTTCTCCTTGATGGTGTCGACTGTCTAAGCTGCCACTTCCATGCTCATCAGTCCTGCACATTCTAGTTGAGTCTGTGATGTCTGGTTTTTGGCTTCTTCTGCCTACACAATTACTTCTGCTACCCATTCCTTCAATGGTTATATTTGATCCTGACGCTCTTGTTTTTGTGTTTGTGCAGTGATAAGTTATGTTTGTAACTTCTTCAACTCTTGCATTCCCTTGACCCATTCATGAATCGGTATGGTCTTCTGTCGCTGCTTGATTTCTTGGATCATTATATTGATCCTCTCCTCCTCCTTGTCCCAGTGTTGAACCTCTGGATTCTCTTCCAGCCTTGTCCAAAGTTGCGTTGCTTTATCCAGCAAGTCAGCTGTCGTGCTGACCTATTTTTCTAGCTCCTGCAGCTGTATTGTTGCTTCCTTCTTCCTTTTCTCCTTCATTGCTGGTGGGGTTTTTGGTCTAATCTTCCCGTGGAGAGTCTTGATCTCCTTCTAATACTGATTAATTGCCTGCACAATCTGGTTGATCTTTTCTATGGCTGGTAGATCATTTCCTTGCGTAGTAGTTGGAAGTTTCCAAAAAAAATCTTCCACTCTGCATTCCATCTCATTTTTGTGTTCTTTCTTCTCCTTATTTTCAGATTTTTCCTGTGCACAAACTGTTTCCAGCGCTTCCCGCTTATTTGTTTCTTGTTGTATCTTGACTATGTTTTTATGTGCTCACGATTGTATCTCATGGTCAATGCTAACCTGTAGTTTGTATAATTCTCTCGATGGCATCCGTGTCAATACCAATTGGATATGATCCAAATCCTTCAGTGGTGTCTATCCCATAATTTCATCTGTTCGCATCATGCTAGGCTTTATGTAGACCGTGGAATATGCATGTGGTATCGGAAGAACTGGGTCACATTCTTCTACCTCCACCCTTTCTGTGGTTTGTTTGATCAATGGCTCGATGCCCCTACTGCCACTCGTGATCTGGGCTTCCTCGAATTTCTTAAGGAGTTGTCCCATTTCTGTCAATTTCTTCTGCAGTTTATCCCTATGGTGTGCAGCATGATTGAAATCTTCTATGAGGCATTCTTGGACCATCCTGGAAATCATCTCTCCATCATCCTCTGTGATTTTGTAGTCCGGTGGTGGTCGTTGTGCCTTCATTTTCTTATGCCTACCTGCATCCTGTACTGTTGGTCTCTCAGTTTCTTCCTGTGTGATGGGGTCTGATGTAGTTTCATGTGATCCCTCAGCCGATTTCCTCTGTCCATTGGTCAACTGGGTAGTTTTTGTCCTCCCCTTATGGGTCCCTAGTTTCTCTAAGCTGTCGTCTTCCTGAGTCGACTTGGTCTGGCCCGTTCTTCATTTTTTAGGTACTGGGATTTGTGGAGGCTGTGTTTCCACCTGCACAACCCCTCCTTCTATTTTTTGTCCCGATACTTCTCTGGGTATGGTTGGAATCCTCCATTCATCAGGCCATTCACTGAAGACCATGTCAATATTTCCCTCGGTGACGCAGTAGTGCATCTATAGCCACTGTTTATCTGGATCCTTCCTAGGTTGTATCCACATGGATTTTCACCTAGCCCAGAAATTGGTGATGCCCCTGTATCGTGCGACAGCCTCTGGTGTTATTCTCCATCCTTAGCTAATGGCTTCCTATATCTCTCGTAGCTAAGCTTCAAATATGATTCTATTCTTCTTCTTATGCTTAGCTAGTGGTGCGGATCTCAAGATGCGATATATTGCTCCTCCTCGCTATGGTGTGGTACAAAAGACGGTGTGTTATGGTTCTCGCCATCCCATGAAATCTATGAGAGTGATTAGCCATGAGTAATGAAATTTTGTACCTGCATCCTACGCATCTTTGCAATCTACTTGGAATAAGTTTGATAGGTATGGCACCCAACTCATGGAGGTGCCTTCTGCGCACTGAGTTGCAATAGCAATGACTCATGTCGGTACTTTGTCTTTGCGGCATTTTCTTAGCAGTTTGCAGGCTAAGATATTTGCGCCCAATTGTGTCGCGACATTGTTGATCTGTTTGATTATAATGCCTCTTGTTCCCCTGTCGGTGCCATATTTCTTCTTCATCTCTTCTGCCAATGTTTTTTCCTTGGACTTATCATCTAGAATTAGCACGGGATCCATACCCCCGGTGGTTAAGCCTATTATCTACGTGATAAGTTCGACAGTTATGGGGACGGGTTTGTCTATCCATACATCCCCTCCATGTGAAACTTTTAACATTTGCTTGACTCATGCCAACGCATATTGGCCTCCGCCAAAGTGTGGTATCTTCAACAATCCTATAATTCTTGTTCTGTCCAGTCCAGTTGCCCACTGGTGTGGTTGAGTGATGGTTTCTCCGAGTTGGTTCACAAATACTTTCTACATAAAGACCTTTTGTGCAAGCTCTATATATTTGGTTTCGTCTGCTACATCATGGTCAGAATACTTGAGCTTCCCGACGTGACCTAATAGTTGCAAGTCCACCTGTACCCCCTCTGGTATGCGAGGTAGCACAATCTCTACAGCCGGTTTCTTTCGAGGTGAGCTCGGTATCTAAACTCGGTCCTCCTGCTGTGTTGGTTGGCTCGAAGTTCCAGCAACTCCTGGTTGTTCTCCTGTCATCCACTCTGGCCATGCCTAGGTAGTTCTAGTGGTCTCCTCGGCTGAGTGACCTAATTCAGGTGCTTGCGTCTTGTCTAGTTGCTCCTCTGCTCCCATATGTTGTGCCATTCCATTCACTTCCACAATTTCTTTAGTATGTTCTGGTGGTATTTCCTGGTGGGTTTCTTCTTCTTTTTTATGAGGCTCGTGCACCGCTGCTGGTGTATCCTGTTCCATGGCCTCTGTTTGGGGTTGTAGAATCTCCTCTATTATGGGTATGGATTCTACTGGGATTTCCTTTGGTGAAGGGATTTCGTCAATATCGACGATCTCAGGTGGTTGCTACTCATTTTATTTCAATGATCCTTGTGACCTAGTCTGAACCCTGGTTAATCTAGCTATCTGGACTAGTTCTATGAGCTTCAGTGGTGCCATAATGGTGTCTGTCAAACATTTGCTAAGTTTGAATGGCTTCGGTGAGCTCTATGGTTTCACTCTATTCGTTCTAGTTATTGTTGCTTGTTTTCTGTTCTCCTTTTGCGAATAGACTAACTACTTCTGTGATCGTGTGTTGTATGGGTTCGTCATGAAGATTTTCAAGGACACTTCCTCCATCATGCGATTAATGCACCATAAATATGGGTTCAATGCATCTATGACAGTTTCGTACTTGCCATTACACCTCCTCTGTTGTCTCCAGTTGGCACGTTTAGTGTGACATCCCATCCGTCCTTGCCTTGCTTTAATTCTTCTTCTTGCTATCATATCAGCCTGCTTTTTCCGACTTTCCTTTTTCAATATGGTTGTTATCATTTCCCTCATTTATTTATTTTTACTGTGCGGTGGGTGGTTGACTGTCCTTTTACAGTTTCAGTCGGCTCCCATTGATCATTCCTTTGATGTTTGTGCCTGCTAGATCTCTTAACTGTACAACTCCTTCATCCATGAAATATTTTACCTCGTATGGTCCTAGCCAATGCATTCTGATCTTTCCTGGGTGCTACAATGATTTACTATCGTAGATCAATACTAGATATCCTTCCTTGAATGTCTTCCTCTTGATGTGGCGATCATGCCAAGCTTTGTCTCTTGCTTCTTGTACTTGTTGGTAGAATCCTGCCAAGCTTCGGTCTTCCTCCATCGACAGTAATTGATCTAGTATTTCCTGTACTACGCCTCATTCTGTCATGTGTGTGACAGCTGCTACACGTAGACTGGGTATTAAAAATTCTAACGACACTACTGTTTCTTGACCATAGACTAGTTTGAATGGTGTGTGGCTTGTCAACTTTTTGCATGTGGTTCTATACACCCATAACACTGCTGGTACCTTGAGGTCCCAATCATCCCTATTGACGTTACATATCTTTGTCAAGGCNCTTTCCTGTACTACGCCTCATTCTGTCATGTGTGTGACAGCTGCTACACGTAGACTGGGTATTAAAAATTCTAACGACACTACTGCTTCTTGACCATAGACTAGTTTGAATGGTGTGTGGCTTGTCAACTTTTTGCATGTGGTTCTATACACCCATAACACTGCTGGTACCTTGAGGTCCCAATCATCCCTATTGACGTTACATATCTTTGTCAAGGCATTCTCTAGAATTTTGTTGAAGGCTTCTACCATGCTATTTGCCTGTGGATGATACAGTCTTTTTTGGTGATGAACTTAAAACTCTTCGAGCATCGCTCAGATGGTGTTGTTTATGAAGTGCATTCCTTGGTCGCTCATCAAAATTCTTGGGCACCCAAATCTAGTAATTACCTGTTCAAACAGAAAGTGTGCAGTTGTCTCTGCGCTGCAATATTTGACTAGTGTGGCTTCCACCCATCTTGGTAGGTATTCCGTCGCGGTGATAATATATCTCACCCCCGTTCTTTTGGCTGGTGGGTTAATGGGTCCCACGAAGTCTATCGCCCATTTGTCGAATTATTGAAGTGTCACTTGCAGTCGTAATGGCATCTCGTCCCTTCTGTTGGGTTTGTCTACCCTTTGACAGGCATCACATTACTGGCAATATTCTTTCGAGTCTTTTTGGATCATTGGCCACCATAATCCTACACGTAGTACCTTCTGCGTGGTATCTTTTCCTGCATAATTCCCTCCGGCTATACCCTCGTGGGATTCTGCTAAAATTCTTGGTCGTTCGTGGTCTAGTACGTATCTTCGTAAGATGTTATTTGCGCCCATATTGTATAGATGTCATGCGATCAATTGGTAGTCGGCTGCGCAAACTTACCGAGTTCTTCTTCTGTTCATTGGTATATTCTTGCGGCGCAGTACCTGTTCTCAAGTACTGGATAATCTCTGCAAAGTAATCATCAGCAATCTGTACTGAGAATAGTTGTGCATCTAGACAGTTGTCTTCTAAGTTTGTTGGTTACTCTCCATTTGTGACCCTTGATAGGTGGTCAGGTCTTGCATTCAGTTTTCCTGGTTAAACTATTACCTCAAAGTCAAATTCTTGAAATAGCAATAACCATCGACAAATTCTCCCCCCCAACACTGGCTTGTTGACTAGGTATTGCAAGGCTGAGTGATTTGTATACATATTAAAGTTTTTTCCCAATAGGTAATGTTTGTATTTATGTAGTGCATAAACCATAGATATGCCTTCTCTTTCTGTCGTGTTATAATTCTGTTCTGAATCTGATAATTTTCTTCTTGTGAACGCTATCGGGTGATCCAAGTCTCCTGCTCCTGGTTGCACCAAGATAGCTCCAAGTGCTATCGTTGATGCATCTACATGTACATGGAATGTCTTCTCCCAATCTAGAAATACCAATATTGGTGCGGTGACCATATTTTCCTTCAGGGTATCCAGACCGTGTTGGCACTCGTCATTCCATTGATACTCTGTATCCTTCCTTGATAGTTTTTCCATTGGCATTATAATCTATGCATAGCCTTTGATGGATTTCCTATAATATCCTGTATGTCCTAGCGTTTCTCTTAGTTGACAGAATTTTTTTAGTGTTGGTAGGTTAACAATGACTGTGATTTTGGATGGATCCACTAGCAAACCCTGTTTGCATACTATGTGTCCCAATAGTATCCCAAATGGTGTTCCAAATATGCATTTCTTGATATTCAGTGATATTTGGAATTGTCTGCATCATTCTAACATCAGTCGTAAAACTTCCACATGGTTTTTTAGTAAGCTATACACTTTCCAATCATCTAGGTATACTTCGAGGAATTGATGGATGAATTCCTTAAATGCTGCGATGACCACTCTAGAAAATATCGCAGGTGCATTCTTCAGTCCGAACAGCATGATTGTATACTGATAAGATCCCCATTCTACCGCGAACGTGGTCTTGTGTCTATCCTCTTGTGTTATCTTAATCTGATGATATCCTGAGAATCCATTGGTGAATGAGTAGGTTTCGTGGCCTCCTACATTCTCCAGTACTTTGTCCATGAATGGTGTGGGGAATGGGTCGTGTAGGCATGCATCATTTAATTTCCTCAAGTTGACGCATATCCTGATCCCTCTTCCCTATTTCTTGTCCTATACTACCATCAAGCTTATCCATTTTGATTCTTCGACTGGTTCGATGATGTCGGCCTCAAGCATCTTGTCATTCTCGTATTTAACTTTCTGTTTATATATGGGGTTCAATCTATATGGTCATTGTTTAATGGGTATCACATCAGGTCTGAGTGGTATCTTCATTTCTCCTAATTCTCCGGATATGCCTTTCATTTCTGTAAAGGTTGTGGGAAAAAGGTCGATGTATTCGCGCAACAATTCTGTGATACTTTCTAGTGTCTATTCGTCCCAGTAATATCTAATGCTGACCATTTTGGGTTGCTTGACGGTCCCTATGTTAACCTTCTTTATATTGATTGGCGCAAAGATGACCTTTGACTCTAAGGGTGGTCCTTCCACATCTCTCTCGCCTTCGACTTCTTTGATCTAAATATCACGCGAAGCATCTTCATCCATTGCTTCCTCCTGTACGTGATAGCATGACAGTAGATCCTTGACAGTCTTCTTATTTCGCTGTTGTACCTCTCTGATAGCTTCTACTTCTATTTCTTCAATGAATATGACATTTTTTATCTGTTTTAGGGCCGTGTCCATGTTGGGGTTCTCATGCTCAAATGAGAAAGTTATTTTAAAGTTTTGTTGGAGTGTCACCCATGTCTTGGTTCCTTTACGCATTTCCTAGTCTATATACCAATTCGTTGGTATGCCCTCTAGAGTATGAATGAAGTGGTGAGACCATTCCTCTGGTGGCATCATTTTCCACATCGTTTTACATTCCTCCAAGTGTTCTGTCTGGTGTTCCTAGTTCATCATATTTTTTTTGTTTGTTACCTGTCTGTTCTATGTTGAACCTTATGCATGGTAATCGCTTACATTGGTACCAATCTATGATAGTTTCTTTGTGTGCACCCCACCATCTTGTGGGTGTAGCCTTTAGTGCTAAATCCAATGCTAGCAATCTCTGGTTTTCTAATACTTCATCTTCATATTGTGTCAAGAAAGTTTCCAAATCATTTAGCCTGTGAAAACTGAGTGGTTCTCTGATTTCTGTGCCAGTCCACCTTATTGCGCGGTCTATTCTGGCACACCTTCTCGTGCATACTTCGCATAGTATTTGCTGCCAGTTTTCTAACCCGATGTCTGAGTCTGTTGTACATGAAGTAATGCTCTGCCAACTAAGTACCCCATCTGTAGTTGGGTTTATATAGTTTGTATCACACACATTTGTTCTATAAAACTATCCGATCTCTTCTAAATCCAGACAAGTGGGTTCTACGAACCTCTCTCTTTCTGATGGGTCGAGTGGGGCTATGACCCTGTAGTCCCCTGACTCAAATGTCATTTTTCTAGTTTTTAAGTTAATTATGGCCTGGTTGTCGAACGCCCAATCCAAACCAAGGAGTGTCGGGTAAGGTGTTGTGCCTTCTACTATTTTGATCACTTCAAAGTCTGCCTTAGTGTGCACACCATCTAGATCTACCGCCACTCCTTTCAATCTACCTATTGGTAGGACTCTATGCTGATTTGCTAGCTTTAATTGAACATTTAAGTATCCCAATGTAGGTTATCCCATGCATTTCCATGTAGCTTTTGGTAGTACATTCACTTCGGATCCTAGATCTAGTATAACATATCCCATATTGAAATTGCCAATTTTAGCATTTAGTCTAAATTCCCTACTTGTTCTTCTTCATGTATGTAGGTGGTTGACAGTTTTCACTTATGGCTTATGTTTCATCTCGCTGCTACATTTTTCTAGGATGTTTTGTAATATTTTAACAGATGAAGGATCACTTAACATTTTAATGCATGATTGCAAAAAATCTTTGATAGTACTTACTTGTTCCTTGGGATGTATTTTGTTGGTATGGTCTAGTGATGGTGTCATTTCATATTCTAGAGCTTACTCGATCCATTGTGCAATTGGTGCAACGTTCTCCTTCTGGAATTCTTGTTGAGCTTCTGTAAATATATCCTTCTCCTTATGTGCATTGAACTGCTTCTTGGGGTCAGTGTTCTTCTTTACCCATTGGTTCTGCGCTTGTTCCTTTTGAACTGCGTCATTTCCTGTTTTCATTCCTCCTCAAGTGACTATGTTGATGTTTTTTCTGTCATCCCTTGCTTCGACTGAAATCCACTGAACATTCTAATTATTTTGATTCCTTTTTTCATGGATATTTACAAGTAATGTCGAACATTCCTCTGTATCGTGGTTCAATGCACGACAATACATACAAGTCGTTGGTGGCAGTGGGCACTCTCATGCATAATGTCCTAGTTGCTGGTAATTGTGACATGTGACTGGTCCTCTACCACGTCTGAGACCTCCTCTAGCTCATCTTGATCCTCTATAAGTTGTGCGATCACCTCGCAGCGTGTTATACTGTGGTCCCTGATTATTCTGCGTGGTATTGTATTGGGGTTGTGTCGGGTTGTACCGTGGCTGCATGTTATTGTATGGCTGCGGCACAGTATTATACTGCTGTTGTGCAGTGTTGTATGGGGCTGGGGCTTGAGTGAACTGTGGTACTGCTTGCCCCATCATAATTTTTTCATGTACCCTATATGCGTCTGGTGTTCTTTCCCACATCATCTCCATAGTTCTGCGATATTTGTTGTCATGGACGACTAACTTACAAAAGGTGCAATATGAGTTCTTTGGGACTGTTTGGTATTTCTGCATCATCGTGCAGTGGTAAGGGTCGTGACCCAGTTTCTTGCATATTTCTCACCATAATCCTCTCTATGGTAGTGGGTTTGGCATCCCTGTCGCCATATACTCTACAAATGTTGGGAATTCATTCTTATGGTGTCCTTCTGTCCTGCAGGTAGTGCACCAAAAGGCTTCTCGTTTGTCCTTGTTCTTATTTTGGTTCAGCTGAAATGTTAAGTTCTTCATATCCTCCTTCAGTTCTTCAATAGCTAGGTCTGTCTGTTGGTACTGATTCTCTTCCAATTGCAAGGCTGACTATAGAGCCTCTGCCTGCGTCTGAAACTTTTGTTGTCGTAATGGATATTTTAAGTTTGGGAGTAGTGAGTTGACAAATATGTGTCAATGTTGCATATCGGTCATAAGGTATTTTAACTTTCCTTTTAATCGCTTGAATCTTTAATCAATCTCCCATACCAATTCTCCTAGTTTCTGTCTTATTTCAATCATCTCATTCATGTATTGATCCTCTGAGCTCGGCTTATGGAATTCATTTATCAATAGTTTCTTAATTTCATCCAGTGTCCTTATCGTTCTGGGAACATTGTTCATGTCTAGACTCATGTACTAGTCTAGTGCTCTGTCTCTTAGCGTGATCGCTAGCTGCGCAATTTTGGTGTCTTCATCAGTGATTTTCTTTGCTTCCTAGATCTTTGCACAAATGAACAGATGATTCTCAGGGTATTCTATTTCTTATCCTTGAAACTCTGGTAATCTGATAGTAGGATCATGTCCTGTCATTCCAAATACTGAGCTACTCCCTCCCCTGCACGGTGTAGATACTTGACTAAGGTTGCCTGAACTGGATCCTCTAGTTGTTTCTCCTTGTGTAGATGTACTTCCTGCTATCAGACTTCCTCCGAACTTTGGTTGTCTAAACGGTGGTGTTCTTTTTGGTGTATTGTTTGCACATGGGTTTATGGGTTCCACATTGACATTAATCTGAAAGGGATGGATGCCTTCTCCTTCTGTTCTTGGGCCTCTTGTTTTCCTCTTGTACGTGGCGTGCAGTATTTCCTCAATCTTCTCCACAACCTGGAGATCCTCTACCTCTTCCTCATCGCTTG
>JASDQU010737528.1:100159-110629 GCA_032191745.1 Picea mariana
AGATTCATAACAATGTGATAATTATTCATCAAACTTAACCATTAATTGCTAAAAGAAATAAGAGACATGCATGCATTTAACATATTACACGAGTATTACTGTGGTTCACCCCCTCCTGGGCTACATCCACAAATATTTGGATCTTGGCTCATTTATTATGGCAGTTCTGCATTCCTGGTGCCATATGCTTACAATTCCCCACAAAATCGGGTAAGATCTATATGAGGCGAACTAGATCGCACTAGGATCCATAGCCTATGGTTTAATCCTTATATCTACCTTCCCTCGTATCTTATTTTCTCAACAGCTTACAAAATCGGTTCATACAGCTAAAAACATTAAAGAACTACTAACAACTACTAGCAACCAACCCTATATGATACTTTCGTATCTATATTTATACATTTCATTCTCTTCAGCCTTTTGCATAATATTACCAAAACCCTAACCCTTCTTACGTTAGGTATTTCTCCCATACGTGTGATGTTACTCCTCCAACTGTCGCTTTCCTTTGTGCAGGCTTTCTTGCATGCATGCGTGCTATTCTTTTTCCAGTTATTACTTCAATTTTTTGCACACTTTCTTTCCCATGATCGTTCTTCTTTCCCCTTCGGCCTGGTGCCAACAATCCCGAATCTCGAATCCGTGGAAACGTTAATCTCTGGATAATCACTTTTAAAACCTTAATTAATTGTGTTTAAAACTTTGCGTAACTTCAAGTGTTTTGGGAGCTCGGACTTCAGAGGTTTTTAATATATCATAAAAGAAACTTCTCGAAGACCGAAACTGTGAAGTAATTAATTATCTTGTAGTTGATATTAAGTCTTAATTAATCGTGCTTAATTTTAAGTATTTCAGAAATTCAGACTTCATAAATTTTAGTACATCATACAGGACAAACATCCTGAAATTCGAACTGTGAAGTCATGAATTACCTCTTGATCATGATTAACTTAGTTATTTAAACGTTTAATTTAACCCCTTTACTTTTGAAATGTTCGATACTTCGACATTTTGATAGTTTGGTGATTCGTGTATTTGATCTTTGTTAAATTCCAGAAGGGTCATCTCCCGCAGTGACGTGGAATAGATGATGTCATTATAGATGATGTGTCAAGAAAAGAGAGGTGCCACATATTACTTAGAAATGTGTGAATCCTCCAATGGAAATGTCGAAAATGGGTGCCATGTGTCAACTCAGGAAAGACTCAAGAGGAACATGTGTCCTATGAATTGTGTCTTTAAATGGTTCCGAAAAGGTCGCGAGTGGCTACCTTCAAGTTTTAGAGTTTTTATTGTTTAGACTTGTTGAACATCTAAAGCGTGGAGCTCAGAAGTGACCATTAGAAACTTACCTCTTTAAAACTTGGGTAGCTTTATAACTCCTAAGGTTATTAGGATCGTTCGATCAAAAGGGAAAACTCATCAACGACGGATATTGTATGTGCCTTATTATTAACTAACCAGTAATGAATTTGATTTGAAGTTAAAAGGCCAATTCTCAAGTTTCTTCTTTCTCTGGGTAAAAATTTATTTTTATGAGGTGAAAAATATAAAGCTCAAAAGTTCAGAATTGTGTGTGTTCCAACACTATCTATCTAAGTTTAAAACACTCAGAAGTTTATGTGAAGAATGTAAGATAAAGATAGAAGAAAATCGTTGCATCTATCTTATTCTTTCTAATCTAGGTAGTGCATATCCTATGTTTGTATCTACCTTTTATGCCATGCAAGAGGCTCTAGGGACAGCTTATAAAAAACCCAGTCTTGAGAACTTTTGTGATGCTTTGATTAGAGAGAAAGATAAGCTTGTACAACTTGGAGTGATCAGCACTACAGATACCTCCAACAAATCCTTAGTCGTCCATCAGAAATATAAACCCAAGAATCCCAAGAAGCAACATCCTTGCCACAACAACAAGCAATATAAGGGTCCCAAACCCACTCACACACCTTTCGCTCTTAATGGTGACAAAGGAGAAAACTATAAAAGTAATAAGACTGACAGACATTGCAACTTGTGTGATAAAGATGGTCATGATGAGTCCAAATGTTTCAAGAAGATGGTAGATTTAGAAGCGGTGATGAAGAAGCACAACATCAGTATTGATTCTACTTCTTCTTCTTCTTCTCATGGACATGCACTTTCTGCTTCTGTTTTCTCCTTCAATAAAACTTATACTTCTTCTTCTGATGAGTGGCTTATTGATTCTAGAGCATCTTATCATATGAATAAGGATAGAGACATATTTTCTGCTCTAAATGAATGTAACACCAAGAAAATATTTTTTGGTGATGATAGATCTATTAGTGTTGAAGGATCTGGAATAGTTCAAGTAGAAAAAGGTCATTTCAATGATGTATTATGTGTTCCAAGTATTTCTTGTAACCTTCTATCAGTATATCAAATCACCCATTCAGGTGAAGGTAAAACCATAGATTTTTCACCTCGCCAAGTTGTAATCAAGGATCTAAAATATCCTAAGCATGTTCTTTCAATTGGAATTGCTAATGATATTACCAGGTTGTACAAGTTTGAAAACTTTGGGTCATCATCTTTTTCATCAATTTTTTTTCTCATAGCGATGACTTGAGAAAACTTTGGCATGAGAGGTTTGGTCATCTAAACTATCTCTCATTGCAACAACTATGTAATCAACAGATGGTGATTGGTCTTCCTCTTGTTTCATGCAGAGATGGTGTCTATGCCATCTGTGTTCTTGGAAAACATCATTGAGACAATTTTGACAAATGTGCCTCTTGGCACGCCTCAGGCCCTTTGCAACTTGTTCACAGTGATTTGTGTGGTCCACTTTCTTCTCCTTCTTTTTCTAGGTGCAAGTATTTCTTAACTGTCATTGATGAATTTTCCATATGTACCTGGTTTTACTTATTAAAACTTAAGAGAGAAGTTTTTGACAAGTTTTTGGCCTACAAGGCCCTTGTAGAAAACCAATCTAGACATCAAATTCAAAAGTTAAGAACATATAATGGAGGCGAATATGTGAACAATAATTTTACAAGTTACTGCACTACACATGGCATCCAAATGCAACACATTGTTCCATATACACCACAACAAAATGGTGTTGCTGAGAGAAAGAACCGCACATTAAAAGAAATGGCTAATTGTATGATCCATTCTAAGGGATTAAGCCTAAAGTATTGGGATAAAATATAACATTGAAAGAAACTTGGACTAAAATTAAACCAGATGTAAGTCACTTTTGTGTATTTGGCAATATAGCATGGGCTCACATTCTTGATGAGAAAAGGAAAGCATTGCAGCCTAAAAGTGAGAAGTGCATATTTGTTGGTTATTCTGAAGATGTCAAAGGTTATAGACTTCTTCAATTTGATGAAAATCTCTTGGCCTGCGAGCCTAATTCATCGATTCTTCCTTATTTGGCCTACAAGCCATCTTCGACATTTGTGCCTTCTTCTATTCCTATGGTGACAATGATGATGAAAATCCACCTCCGCCTGCTCACCTTCCTCCATATGATTTCTTTGAACTTGAACCTGAACCAGCTCCACTACTTCCTAGATGGGTCTATTCAACACGAGAAGAAGCTGGTGATCTTGTCGGTGATCCTTCAGATCAACGTTGGACATGTTCACAGTTCCAGCTAGCCTCTTCTCTTTTGGATCAAGTTTTAGAGACTCATGATCTAGAAACATTTGTAGAAGATTCAGGTCATACGTATTTGGATACATCAATTAATGAAGAGTACCATTCTTTAATGGAAAACAATACTTGGGATATTGTACCTCTTCCAAAAGGAAGAAAACTTGTCAGATGTAAATGGGTCTACAAAACTAAGTATTCATCAGAGGGAAGTGTTGAAAGACACAAAGCTCGATTAGTTGCCAAAGGATTTTCCCAAGTTGAAGGAATTGACTATAATGAAACCTTTGCCCCTATAGACAAAATGAATTCCATCTACCTTGTTCTTTCCCTTGTTGCTTCAGATAAATGGGAGTTCCATTAGATGGATGTTAAATCCGCCTTCGTGCACAGAGATTTGCAAGAAGAAATATACATGGAAAAACCTCCTAGCTATGTCTAGAATGACTATATCCTTGTTTGTCACCTTAAGAAATATCTTTATGGTCTTAAGCAAGCTCCCCGATCTTGGTATGCAAAAATGGACAACTTTCTTATTGGCACTGGATTCTCTAGATGCCATTCTGATCCTAATGTCTATACCAAGAAAGTAGGAATCCATCTCATAATCCTTCTACTTTATTTTGATGACCATATCCTTACTGGTGGTGACTCAAAACTTTTAAACCATGTGAAAACCAACCTCAAGAAGAAATTTGAAATGACAGACTTAGGTTTTTTGCACTATTTCCTTAGCCTCCAAGTTTTGCAAACCAATGAAGGAATTTTTATTTCCCAGTCTAAGTATGCTTGTGACCTTCTTCGTCAATTTCAAATGGATGACTGTGAACCAACCCCTTCTCCCTTCCAGTATGGAGTCAATCTTACTTCCACCTGTACTTCTCTCGAATTTGATGCCACCCTGTATTGTCAGTTAGTTGGTAGCCTCTTATACTTAACTCATACTTGTCTTGATCTTTCCTTTGTTGTTGGTATTGTTGCATGGTATATGAAAACACCCCATGAAAGCCATTAGAAACCAACTAAAAGGATACTTCACTATGTCTGTGGTACAGTTAAGTTCAAGATACATTACAATTCAAGGGGTGCTCCTTTATTGGTTGGTTTCACTAATTCATATTGGGTCGGTGACCCTGATTATTGGAAGTCTACTACATGTTATGTTTTCAACCTTGGTTCATGACCTGTCACTTGGGCATGTAAGAAACAAAAGGATTTTTCACTTTCTTCAGCAGAAGCATAGTAACGAGCAACGATAAATGCAAGTCAGGAAGCCTTGTGGCTTCGACATATCCTTTTAGAGTTTGGATTCCAGCAACAACATATGACCATCCTTTGGTGTGATAATCAGAGTCCCATCAAGCTCACCAAAGACCCAGTTCAACATCAGCACATCAAGCTACACATGCACTTCATCATAAAGCTCATTCATGATCAAGTTATTGAAGTGCTCTTTTTCCCTACAGAAGATCAAGTTGTAGACATTTTCACAAAGTCTCTTATAGAAGCAAAGTGTTCCAAAATTCTATCTATGTGAGGAGTTCAAGAAGTTTTCATTAAGGGGGGATAATCTCTAATGCCTCCTTCCTTCTCCTATTGTGTAACTATTGCAAATCCTTCAATCCTATCCCAAGTTGTTCTTGAGGGGGGATGTTAGGATATTTAGACACTTAGAAGTTAGTTAAGATCTACTTGGTCTAATGTGTCATTAGGTAAAAGTATGTTTCTTTAGTATGCATTAGTATGCATTTGTAGTTAGGAAATCCGACAATCACAATATGTTCCCTACATAGAGTGATCTGACGGTTCATATTCTCCTCGATCTTAACGAACATTTATACATGGCTTAACACCTGATTGGTCCATCATATCTATTTAAAGAGCATGGAGGGTAATTTGTTGATGATCGATTGTGAGAAACTCTCTTGTAAAATATCTATGTAATATTTTTCTTTTTCATTAATAAACTGCTCCAAGTGGTCGCGTTGGATGGGGCCATGGATGTTTCCCCATAGGGGTTTTACTATGTCAAAACATTGATGTGTTGATCTTTGATCTGGTGGTGTGATTGGTTACTGAAGGTGTTCGTCCTCTATTGGAATACATGTGTTGTCGAACAACCTATTGCAAGGGAAACTTTTGATTATCTATGACATAAGCTTGGAATAGTTTCTTCCCCACAGTGATCGAAACAACATCAAACTTAACAAGACAAGGGGTGAGATACAAAAGTCCTAAAGAGTTCAAGTAACAAATTATTTTGAATTATTTTCATATACATCAGAGAGTTACACAAGGAAGCACCATGAACAAAAAATTTAGTAGAGACAACAAAGTCCTATATACAGGGGGAACAACCCCAAGAGGAGGATTACCCTTTGCCATCGATGTCAAATGGGGAGAGATAAAGCAAGACATGGAAATTGAGATAGAGAAGCATGCAGATAGGGGGAATTATGGTCACAGGGGGAGCATGGACATAAGTATTATCATGCCTAACTATTTCCATTAATGCCAAAGGGGGAGATTGTTGATAGTTTGGTTATCATTGATGTCAACCCTTGAAGAAGCCCCTACGGTGTGGTTTTGGTACCCAAAGTTGACTGAGGAATATGGAAAATAAGGATAGTGTAATTGCAGGAGAGACTATCATAGATGGATAGTACATGTCATGTCATTTATCGTGAGATGTGGAATGCCACGTGGTTCCTCACAGTTAGGGAGATATGGCCTTGTAAAGTTGGAAGCCTCGAAGAGTGGACAAGAAGCCCCTAGTTTATTATAAGTCTTAGTCAAAGGGGTAAAGTTGTTGTAACAAGAAAACCCTGAAATCCTTAAATTGAGAAGAGGATTTACCAAGCACAAGTATATAAGCACCTCAAGGAGTCATTCACAAAGACACTCACACACTTATTCATTGCTTATCTTTCTTGTGATCTAGTGATCTTTTTGCTAAGGTTGTAGCATCATTTTTTGAGGTAGCAAAGGGAGGTAGACGATGAAATTTTTGGGGTTGCAGTAAACCCTATTTTTTGAAGTATATGTGAGTTGCAGGTCATTCAGGAAGCATATGTACGCGGTTTGTAGTGAATAAAATGACATATATACATGAGATGTAGAAGAGGAAGTCACGTACATGTGAAATATCATGAAATGTTTAGTAGATGTTGGTACCAAATCCCTGAAGTCTGAAGGAAGGTTACAGGTCAGCATCTCAGAGGTTCAGGTTAGCTACAGAGGTATTGGTATGGTTGTATACTTTTTTTTATGGTTACTTCTTGTCATGATATGGTGTATGCTTGAGACATACTTGGTATGGTTGGTTTGGTATTTGGATATGATATATCTTGGTTGCTTGGTAGTGTGAGGAGCACTCTTATATCTGATTTAACACATGACATGGTTCTTATGGTTCTTATCTTTGAGTTGATTGTATATGGTTGAGGCATATTCATGTTGTATGGTGGCATATGCATGAGGGGCATGCATTGGTTCTTTGAGATACTTCATTGATGATATGATACAGATCTGCATATGGTTGATGATATGGTATATGACACATGTTGTACATGGTTGATGCTCTAGTTCATGATTCACTATTCATTGTTGTTGTGTCTTTTAGTTCATGATTGATGCATGAGATAGTATGTATATTGGTATACACTTGATGCATGGTATAACACATGTTTAGTTGGTTGATGAACAAATACAGTTTGATGTGACAGTGATAGAGATAGAGTGATGATGACAGTGACAGTGATAGTGACCGAGTTTGTGATAGCTACAATTGGTCTACATTAATATTACAAGGCAATTGGAAAGGGCAATGATAGGTGGTTGTAGCTACCTTCCGGTTGGAGCCGGAGAACTTAGGGGGTTGTAGCCTCCTTTTGGTTGGAGCCAGAGCATTCAGGGAGTTGTATCTTCCTTTAGGTTGGAGCCTGAGAACAAGGGGTTTGAGCCTCCTTCCAGTATTAACTATAGAATTGAAAGTCGATGCTTCCAATGAATGTATTATTTTGATATATAAGAAAAGAATTATGTGGTTTTCTCACATTTGGGTTTCCATGTAAATTCTGGTTTATTGTGTATCTATTGCGATGTGATGTTGTTTATGATTAAAATGTTGATGATATATTGAATGCTAATGATAAAATGTTGAATATTGTTGAAGAATAAAATGTGGTTAAAAGTACTATAATTGCTCATTATTGATTCACCCCACTCCCCCCCTCCCAGTAATCCAACAAAGAGGTGTTAGCAGTATAAACTTATAATTGTAACATTTTTAAACCATCACCTAAGAAACCAATATTATTGCAAATAAAATCACCCTACCTACTCTAGATTCATCCTTACCTTCACCTTAAAAAAAAAATACAAAATCTTAATTTTTTTTCTTCAAAACACTAAAAACAAACTAAGTAAAAATAAATATTAAAAATATTAAAAAATAAACATTAAAAAACATTAAAAAAATCCAAACATTAATTATATATATATATATATATATATATATATATATATATAACATTTAAAAGTTACTTTATATCATATCTATATAATAATGTTTAGATTTTTTAATGTTTATTTTTTAATATTTTTTAGTTTTATTTTTCTTGTTTTTTATGGTTTTAAAATCAAATTATTATTTTTTTGGTTTTTATTTTAAAATTTGGATTTTTTACATCTATTTTTTTTTTTAATTTTTACACTTTTTTTTTTAGTGTTTTGAAGAAAAATAATTAAGATTTTGTATTTTTTTTTTTAAGGTGAAGGTAAGGATGAATCTAGGGTAGGTAGGGTGATTTTATTTGCAATAATATAGGTTTCTTAGTTGATGGTTTAAAAATGTTACAATTTTAAGTTTAGAAAAAAATATGTTTATACTGTTAACAACTCTTTTCAAATCAGGGGTTGATTTTAAGATTTTGGTTGTAATGGTACTTGTTGTTAAGTCAATGGTTTCAAATTAGTTGTAATTTTAGTGTTGATTTTAAGATTTTGGTTGTAATCGTACCAATTATTAAGCCCGCGGTTTTAAACAAGTTGTAATTTTAGCTCCAAAAAAAAGGGTGCTTTTCAATTTTGGGTTTGATTTTAAGGGGTTTTGTTTACAACATTCCAAGTCATGGTTGTAAAAGGTCATAATTTTAACCCTATTAAAAGAAAAAAAAACCAGTAGCACCAATTTTCAAAATGGAGGTAAAAACAACCATTAAATGTGACATCTAAAAAATGAGAACTTTTGAGAGTTCTCGTTACGTTGGTAATTCACAATTTTAACCACCCTGATATATATATATATATATATATATATATATATATATATATCCCCTTTCTATATAAGATTGGATTAGACTACCCAATAGAAGCATTAGCATGTTTTTATTATTTGGAAATCTTTGGTTTTATCTTTCCACACTATAGGGAATTGGCTATGCCGGGAAGTGGGGAATGTGAAAAGTGACAAACTTAGAGTTAATGCTCGGGTGGGAAATGGCAATATTATAGGCTATTAGAGGTATTGATTATGGCCCTTAAGACAATAGGGTGTCTTAACCCTTACTGGTGAAACAAATCTAGAATTTAGTTCCCTTTGGAAATAAGGTTGGATAGGAGGTGACACTTTGGGGTTGAATGGGTAGTAGGTTGTGTTATTACATAGATTGTAGCTTGGGAAAATCCCAACCCAAACCACAAAGGTGGGACAACTACAAGAGTACCTACCCACTGTCACCTTAGATAGACACTCCCCTCCCTTTAGTGATGATTAAATCACCACAAGGGGGAAATCTCAGTGACCATAGGGGGATTGAGATAGAAAGTGAGATGATGATGAATGAATTCCCATATAGGTCAGGTTTGGAGTGTTGTGTGCCTGCAAAACTATGTTAGCCCTACCTAGAACAAGACGAAAGATAATAAACTGAGCCTTTAAACAATGGGAAACCAACAAGAAACCTTGTTGTCCCAAAATTTCAGCATAACAAAAATATATAGATCAATAATGAATGAAGTTAATAGCTACAAATCCAACCACCAAAATCAAGTACATGATGACGGAAACAAAGCTAGAACTAACTAGTTAAAATTACAATGATTTAAGCAAGACTTTGGTGATGTTTAGAGGGTTGTTATAAGATGCTATGAACAAGTTTTTATGACAACATAATGGTTGTAGAAAACAATTGCTACAACAACAACTTCTAGCCACCAAAATCTACAAACAATCACCCAAAATATTGCCTATAACAAGTAGTTTCATGATGGCAACTTGCAAGTAATTTTTAGTGGTATAATAGTGAGCTATATATTGCAACAATATGATTGTGCAACAACCCTAATGGCTATAGAATTATTTTATAACAACAAAGAGACTTAAAATGCCAATGAAGATGCCCCTAGGGAACAATAAGGCTTATAGCATGTAGAATCAAATCCAACTTAGACAATTTCAATATCTCAATATTTCATGTATACCAATGCAACAATATTATATCTCCAATGCAAGTAGATTAGTGCCTTATAAATTGGGTTAATGGAGTCTCTTGTGTATAATATAGATATTTTTACTTCTCTAGGGGTGTAAGCCCTTTTACTCCCTAGAGAAAACTAACCTTAGCAAGGTAAATCTACAAGGGTGTAAGCCCTTTTACTCCTTGTAGCAACCTTTAAAAAATATCTCTTTCAATGACAAATAAATATATATATTGGTGGAGGGTGTATGCCCTTATACTCCTCCAAATATTTAGACAATTAATCTTGAAACACAAAGAAACAACACAATATGCAGAAAATTCCTTACCAATTTCAAGAGATAACATGAAAAACCCTTCCTTA
>JASDQU010737528.1:151460-162710 GCA_032191745.1 Picea mariana
CATACCTCCTGGAATACATCTTCAAACTCTTTTAGTACTACATGATATTCAATATTTGATACTTTATCCTTAGGTGCTTCCTCCATGTGGGATGAAAATAATTGAAAATCTTTCCTGTAGCACTTCTTCAGCTGTATTGCTAAGATTTATCTAACAACAACAGCTCTGGGAATTCCTTGGACTGTATTCTAATTTCCTTCCTCATCTAGGCAAGTGAATGCCTTGCTACGACAGTCCAAGATGGCATGGTGTTGGTCCAACCAGTCCATCCCAATTAGACAATCATAATAACCTAAAGGAAGAATTTTCAATTCAGCCTTTGTGCTCAGTCCATTCATGTCCATATGACAAGAATTAACCAATTACGTAACCTTTCTCTTGGTTCCTGTAGCCATTTTCACTAACAATTGCAAACTTTCCACCACTCTAGGATCTATATAACTATGGCTAGCCCATGAATTAATTAAAATAGTAAAGGAATGGTTGTTGATCATACCTTCCACTTCAATCATGTGCGACTGATATTCTGCTTGCTTATTGTCCAGGGCTGCGTAGATCCTAGGTATTCTATTGGCCATGTCCTCCACTATTTCAGCCTACTGATCATTGTGGACAACTCTCACTTTGTCATTTATGTGGGGGAAATATATGTACCTATGGTTTCCTTTACAACCCCAACATTCCATAGGGGGATGTTTTGGCATTTTCCCACCCACTTCAACCTTCCTGGGCTCTCTAAAAGATGGATGTCCTTGAGGACTATTTCTGAAAAAGGGTGGCTTAGTTCCTTTCTTCCTTTGATCCATCTTCAATGTCTTCTTGTCTTCCTAATCCTTCTGAAAAGTAGGCTTCTCTCTTTGCTTCTCATATAAGAATTTTTCTCTTCTTATAGTTTCTTCCATAGTCTTAGGGTCATCATACTGAATCTTGTCCCCAATGGAAGGTGTTAGTCCACTCAAATACCTTTGAATCTTGACAGTCTCATCCTTGATGAATGGAACAGGTGGTAGTCCACTTAAATACCTTTGAATCTTGATAGTCTCATCCCTGATCAACGGAACATACTTCAGTAATTCCAAAAACCTTCATTCATATTCATCAATGGTCATGCTTCCTAGCTTGATTTCAAAGAACTCATTCATATTTCTGTTGTGGTATCTTTTAGTCAAGTATTTCTTCTCAAAATACTTCTTGAATTATTTCCAAGTAATATCTTTCTCTCTAATGTGTTGCACCTTCACAAATTGATCCCACCACATCGATGCATTTCCTTTCAGTTTATACATTGAAATTCTTCCTTCTGCATGAGAGGAATAATTCTGCAGTTGGAAATATTTCCTCATGCCAAGCAACCATGTTTTGGCATCTTCCTCCTTCTTGTGTTCTCCATCAAACGTAGGAGGATTAATCTTGTTCATTTCACCCTTCAATTCATCCACTATAGTTCTCTTGTTCTTTCTGGTAGGAGATGGGCTTGAAATACTATGTGCCCTCCTCTTGGAGTGACCTTGGGAGTGATGATGGTGTCTACCAACACTCCTTGATATTCTTCCCTCAAAAGTCTGGTGACTCCCTATTTTGCTCGAGTCTCTCTCCTTTTCCAACTTCTTTTCTATTCTGTTCAAACTCTTCATCAACTTTAAGTTGAATTATCCCTGTTGTTCCTTAGCTTTCATGACCTTTCTGCTATCTAATTGATGAGTTTTGGCATCTTTCTGCAGTCGATCAATGATTTTCATCATATGCCCTTCCTTATCTATCTCTTCTCCATGTCCATTGGAGTTCGATCCTTCAACTCCCAGATGGAAATCCATTCCTATTGCTTCATTATCTGAACTGGAAGAAGTTTGTGCCTCTTCCATTTATCTGCACTCAGTGGAAATTCTCTATGGTCCCGACAGTCGTTGAACTCTACAAACAGAACGTGCAGTCAACCAAAATTTTTCAGACCATCATTCCTTAACAAATCCCACCACATTCATAAACAAATATGATTACAGAAAACATTCATATTTCACTTTCTTTCAGGGCTCTTCTCTGCGATTTTTTTGGGCACTAGCCCCTTTCTCTCAGCCCCCCAACCCACACGACCATGGGTTGTGACCAAGAACTAGATCAATAAGCGCTTACTTGGGCCTTCAACCTCGAAAATTTTCAAAGCACAACACAACAATCTCTCGGAGTTTCGACTTATCGAACTTGCGAAGTAGAGTGGATCAACAATCCACGTCTACCCAGCATCCAATGGCTGACACTCACTACGGAACCTCAGGTGTCCGAGTTCTGGGACATTGGGACTTCAGAGCTTCGGGACTTCGGGACTTCGGTTTCTGGAAGTTTTCCCGCTTGCTTCCCTTTCAATCTCCCAAATTCTGAACTTTCGACTTCTCTATCCTCCGTACCCACATAGTACAGTTGTCACCAACTAAGGCGATGGCATGTGGTATGCCTATAAAGGTCCACGTCACCCTAGGCAACGTCATCTGTGTTGGACAACTGAGAGGGGGGGTGAATCAGTTGTCACCGAGCTTAAACAATTAAGCTTCTTTTAAAATATTTATAAGGAACTCAATGATGATCACAATAATGCAGGGAAATAAACAATGGCACATTCAGCATCAGTCACATATATGAGAAACACAAAGACAGATATTTCCCAAGGAAACCCATACAGGGTAAAAACCTCTTCTTCTTTATATGATAAGTATTATTTGCATTCTTTACATTATCATACATATGAGCACCAACTCATTGTGAGGCTACAACCTCTGTTTTGCAAGCTACAACTTGCTGAGAGCACCAACTCTCTATTTTTCTCTAGCACCCACTAGAAGGAAGCACCAANAACTAGAAGGAATCTACAACTCCCTGTGTTCAAGCGCCCACTTGAACCTTTAAGGACAACAGTCCTCCCTAGCACCTCCCTACCACCCTGGATTATGAATATGAAATACTAAAACCTATTACAGTGATATAGTTTTCAATAATAGCTTACCAGTCTCATCATTGTTCTACTACATTTCGTTGCTCTGTCTGCCTCACTTCCTTCCTGCACACCTGAATTGTGCTGTCTATTCTTCTACCTTTTATGCTCTATGCGCCATGTCCATTCACTGCACAATTCCTCTTCTGTTCAATTCAGCTGTTGCACTTCCCTCCTCCTTCACGCATGAATCACCTTCAACAATAGCAACCACAACAACTCCAATAGTAACCACATCTATTCTCTATACAATGTACATATAATTTCGGTGCATCTTGTGCATGCAATATTTTCCATTCCTCTACATGTTCATACCGCGCCAATCTCCTCCACATCTCAAGTGCTCTAAGTGATCATCGTCGCAACTCTTCAGCTTCTCTGGCAGTTCAACCCCTATGTCTATCATCACTAGGTGTTATGTCGCGATTCCTTTTTCTCTCTGGTAGTTGAGACTCTTTGTCTTCTCTGTTACAATTGAGCTCATCCTTTCTATTTCAGTTACGAGCTCCAACCCTCATCCAGCTGTCAATTTCCTCCATGAATCGTCTTCATTCCACTGGAAGATTCCATGTAACTCTTCAGCTCCTCTGGAAATCACACAAAAGTCTATTCACATCCTCTGGTAGAAACCATCAATGGTTTCTAGTAGTTACATTGTGAGGATCAACATTAGCCCTCCGATCGTGCTCATGTTCACCTCCATCGTTGGATTAACTCTGATGATTTCTTGCGTTATTTACCTGTTTCGCACTTTCGTAATTCAGAGATTTTGTGATGAGACATCTTGAGTCTCCATGTCATGAGTTCTGAAACTCTGAAACGAAGCTTTTTTGTGCTGGCTCCTTCCTTTATATGACCATGGCTATGACCAACCGCTTTTTCATAACGTGCTTTTCATGATTTCGCATTTCACCTTTTCATTAATTCCATTGTGAAGTTTCTCAACTTTCCAAGTCGCAATCCATGAAACGCCGAAAGGAAGTTTGTCTGCACGTACTCTTCTCTTCATCTCTTCGATGGTGTGACCACAGAATGAGACCACGCACTTATGCATAAAGCACTTTCACGATTTATCATTTCATGAATCTAGAGATGAGGCATCTCGACTCTCCAAGTCACGAGCCCCGAAACCCCAAAATGGAGCTTATCTGAACTGACTCCTTCCCTTCTCGTGACCATCGGCGGTGACCATAGGCTGTGCCAAAAAGGCACTTCATATTTTGTGAGTTTATAAAATTCATCGAGTCTGATCGACGATTGAAATCTCCATAGATCCAACGGTCCAGATCTTATCGCGATCTCACATCTCATTGTTCCTTAGATGGAGGTTCTCGTCACTCCAAGTCGTGATAGGAGAAACTCTGAGATGGAGCTCAGATCGACGGTCCACGTTCTTGGCGAATTGACGGTCCAAATCTTATTGTGAATTTGCATCTCGCAGTTCCCTAGATGGAGGTTCTTGTCACTCCAAGTCGCGATAGGGGAAGCTCCGAGATGGAGCTTAGATCAACAGTCCAGAACCCTTGGTGATCTGATAGTCCAGATCTTATCGTGAGTTCGCATCTCGTGATTCCTGTGATGGAGGTTCTCATCACTCCAAGTCACGATACGTGAAACTCCAAGATGGAGCTTTGACATGCTCTGATCTTCTGCCACACATCCCTCTTGGATCAACGGTCAAGATTTTATCGGGACTTCCCAACTCCATGAGCCTTCGTTGTGCCTGATCAAGGGTCCATATTTGGCCTCAATCTAACGGTTGAGATTATTTCATGATTTTTCATATCACAAATTTGGGAAGTTAGGGAACCACGTTCCTTTGACTTTCCAATCAGCGACATGACGATCTTCCGCCATGCGTCCTCTTGATCAACGGTCCATGACTGTCCCCGATGGACGGCCAGGATTCCTTCACAGTTTTGGGGAGTTGGATGACTCTTGGACTTATCCGCCTTGCAGCTTCACCATATATAACAACTATTGAGCCTTCGTAGATACCCCAGATCCTATGGCCCAAATCTTCTCACAATTTTGCCAC
Organism: Picea mariana; assembly: GCA_032191745.1. Lineage (NCBI taxonomy): Eukaryota > Viridiplantae > Streptophyta > Pinopsida > Pinales > Pinaceae > Picea > Picea mariana. Next base: position 156,482 of record JASDQU010737528.1, read on the forward strand.
TTTGCGATTTCGCTGCTTCGCAATTTCGTCCACCTTCACGATTTCTCCACTTCGGTGGTGAAGTGTTTCGACACTTCAACTCCCGGTATCCGAAATTCTAAAATGGATTTTACTCTTCCATTATCACTGCACTGTTGATCATGTTGATCTTTTCCATTGTTGTTCTTTCCATCAATGATAAGCTTAATCCCAACTATAAACCTTCCAACAATTTGGCCCCACCACGTCTACCCTTTCACTTCGAAACTTCGGGCTTCGGAGCTTCAGAATTCGGGAGTTTCAACTCCTCTACGTTTGCTTTTTCCCGGAGCGCTTTCTCCCAAAATTCATGATATACTAACATGTGTCCCCCTTCACGATCAACAACTATGAGTGACTTCGGCACTTCGGGCTTCAATAGTTTCAAACTCACAACACTTGCCTCCTCACGAAGTACTTCCACTCGAAGTACACGATCTCTTGACATGTGTCCTTCGCAACGGGTGGTTGCGATCTACTTCGACCTTCGTGACTTCGATATTTTGTCACAATCCACGCTTGAAATCATCTGCAGTGACTTCCCTTTGCCTTCTTGGACATGGATCTAACAATCAGGCTCTTTTCCTATGATCTACGGTGTATATCTCCTTCGAAATTTTATGCCTCAGTGCATTCCACTTCTCCCTATTGTCAAACTCCGAAAGGCTTCCAGGATAACCTTCCTACACCTTCTCTAGATATGACGGTCATAAAGGAATATCCTTTTTTCCAAAACAGATCCTACGGCTCCAACACCACAAATGTTGATCTCTCTCTCTCTCTCTCTCTAGTCAAATACCATGTCGATTGCGGTTTTATTCTACCGCTACTCTTCCTGAGATTCGTAACATGGCCAAGTAACCCCTTGGCACTCAAAAACATTCTAAGGTTCCAAATTAGTTCCATCTGAACACCATTTCCACTCGAAACCTTGGGTCCAAAGACCACTTATCTGGCCCATCCAGGATCAACGTTGAAACCTTGTCTCTAATACCATGTTGTAACATCCCCGACCACCCACAGGCTAGGCAATGCCACTACTGCGGAATATACACTTATATATAATATGCATTAAATCAAATTAACACATTTAACATAGAGTTATTTCCATCATACAGACTTAAATAGAATTAACAACAATTCATACATGCAACGAAATACATGATAACATTCAAGCATTATGCATAGCATAAAATTAAGCACATAAATTATACTTATCTTTCAACTGGAATAACACCACCAACTATGTGCATACCTTCCACAAACCTCCCAGCCTTAGACCGCACTGCTCATCACTCTCAGTAGTAGGTCAGCCCCGAGCTGGGACTAAGATCCACCGAGCAAGGGAATCCTAGGCTAGGCAAGGTCAACATGAAGACACATAGTTTATGAGGATGGATTCTCTCCCAGGAGCCACTTATGCCCATTGCTCACAGAATCTCATTCCCCACATGCATGTCCCACCCCAGGAGTATACACCTTCATTATCACACAGGACAGTCCTTCAGCTGCTAAACCTCTCTTGCCTTGGGCTTCAACAACAGGTCGGACCAGAATTCTCCAAGCTCTGTGGTAGCTACAGGAACCCTTCTAGGAGTTCTCACTTCCTCCACACACTCTCTCACCTGGAGAGAGTCATTCACAGGCCTGGCAACCTGCCTCTTCAACCACAACCACCTCCCTCACCTGGAGAGGGTGTTGCACACATGCCTGACAACCTACTTCTTCATCTTCGTTCCAGCACAAGGAGGACAACAATAAGTCTCAGCAAGTAACAAATGATGGTAGAAAATCAAACTCATCCAAGGAACTGCGTGGCCAGAACAACCCACAGTTATAACACACACGAAATAAACAATTACGGTATGCTCAGGTTTCACAGAAGACAGCAACCCAAATGGTTAAGCATGAACTCGGATTTGCAGTGTGAATAAATTAGGTTCAAAGGACACATAGGAGACACGGATTAGTCCTCCACTCACTGGTTTTCAGGGTGCATGAGAAGGAATCAACGCAGACTCAAACGGTTCAGAAGGAGGATGCATCAGCTTCTCAAGAAAACATCACAGTTTTCTAGTTTCAAATCTACGTGAGGGTATGCACAGATCAGACACCGACGCCACATGGTTCAGACAGCGGATGGAAGAATGGAGGATGAACCCCCAACAAAGCTGATGCTTTAGCCTTTAACTGTATGCACCCAGGTCGACACTTGTCTTCATGGAGTTGCATGCATTCCCTTTTCCCATGCTGCCCCTCCCAGGACTTAGGATAAAAAAACATGTCATTTCACACAGCTTTGCAATAATAATAAATTATTATTCTCAAGGACTTAAGCCCCTAAGCTTAGCCCCTCTTTCCAACCTTTCAGCCCCCTTTCCCTTACCCATTCTTTGGAATCTTAGTCCCCCATCACTCTTTCTTCATGGTTGGTCGGCATGCAATGATGTTTATATTTTATTAAAGATATACATAATTACATATACAAAAATCAAGTTCCTTGCCTTTAACACATAGGCTCTCTGACCTAAATAACACATAATCCCACCAGCTTATATACACTTGGCTCACCAGCCTATAAACATGATTACAATACATAATATAACTGGGGCACCTCCTTGGAGTATTACAATTTTAGCATTAATTTATAACAAAAAAGAGAATTATAAGGCCAATCAATACGCCCCTAGGGCACAAGAAGGCTTATAACATGTAGAATCAAATCCAAATTAAGCAATGCAATATCTCAATATTTCACGTATACCAATGCAATAATATTATATATCCAATTAAATTAGGTTATTTCCTTATCAATTGGGTTAATGGAGTCTCTTGTGTATATGCTAGGGTTTGTTACTTCTCTAGGGGTGTAAGCCCTTTTACTTCCTAAAGAAAACTAACCTTGGCAAGGTAAATCTACAAGGGTATATTCCATTTTACTCCTTGTAGAAATCTTTGCAAAAATAGAGCTCTTTCAATGAAAAATAAATATATATCTTGGTGGAGGGTGTATGCCCTTATACTCCTCCAAATATTTAGACAATTAACCTTGAAAAAAAAAGAAACAACACAATATGCAGAAAATTCCTTACCAATTTCAAGAGATAATGTGAAAACCCCTTCTTTACCAAGAATATTCCATCACATTTGCAAAGAGACAAGCATCAATATATAACACCTATCTTATTCCTTCAACAGACAAGAAAGATCACCCACAATGCACCAAGAGAGAAAGATAGAGAAAAATGCCCAAATAGGGCGAACATTTCAGCCAATGTTATGTAATTCTCAAGTGAGAGTTATGTCCAAATGAAATGAAAGTGACCTTTATTTATAAAAGATCACTAAAAACAAATTTGTCCCCTTTTCCAAAAGTTAACATCAAATAAGAGAGGCCTGTTCTCCCTATTTTTCCTTTACAACTTAAAATTACAAATACATAAAGTAATTCCCCCTTTTAGGGGTGACGTCCTGCCCTAAAGGGTGACATTAGGCCTCCAAGAGACATGTTAAGCCCTTTGGTGAAGATCATTGGGCCTCTTAAGGCCATGTGCCCTACCACCAATAGCTCTAGTGCATGTCAAATGTCTCTCTTTCCATCAAACCATGTCATATCACCATCAACCATGAGAACTACATCAAAAACCCTAAGCTGATGTGACATCTAGGGCCTAGAAGATGATGCCTTAGGCCTCCAAAGGCCAATGTTGGGGATGCAAGGGGATTAATATGATAATATCATGGTATACAAGTTCCTCCAAAGGAAACGTTCATCCTCCCATGGTTCCAATGAGAGGTGGCACATCATCCAACATGTGAGCTTCATGCCCCTATGAAGGTCCAAGTAACCTTGTTCCTCCACGAAAAAAAATTCACCTGGAAGGGCCCTGCAAAGACAAACAAATTCTCCCTCCAAGGGTCCACAAATCACAAGTATCATTCCAAGTAATCCATATCTAATAAAGGAACCACCCAAACATGTGCATCAAATCCCTCCCTTTTCAAAATAAACAAATGCTTAAAGACCTTATACAACTTGCCAAATTTAAGTATGGGAGGGTTTTCATGGTTACCTATTGGGTAGATCATTCCCCAAGTCCAGGAGTATTTCCCGAGAGGACCCTCTCTAAGTCATGTAAAAAGTATGAGGTGGATGGGCGTGTGACTTATGGGCATGAGGTTTATTGACATGCAAGGGCTCGTATTATCACATTTATGGGTGCCTCATTAGAGGGTGTGCTTGCTCTTGAGTTACCAACTATTTAGGTGCTATTTTTCCCAGACTCCTTTTTAGCCAGCTTTCCAATCCCTTTCATTTATTTTTAATTTTATAGTCCCCTTTATAAGTTTTCAAGGTTTAACATTTACAATTTGGCACCAGGGTGGGAACTGAGTAAGTAGAGCTCAAGTTGGACCTACTTTTGATGGTCCTCATTTGTTGCGATCACTTTCTTTTCAAGATTAGTTTCTTATTCTTTTATAGCAACTGAAATTTGCCTTCGGTCCCTTAGCCCCTTCTTCCCATGAAATGAGGTACAATCCTTCTTGGGTCAATATGATAGAAAACCCAAAAGATGAGGAAACAAAAGGGAATAATTATGGAAAGTGACAAGTATGTGCGAGAGTGGTATGATGACCTTTCAAAGAGACCACCTAGTAGCAACCCTTTTCCCAAGGGTGACATCTTAATAGGACAACATTTCAACCACAAAGTTGAAATGAGGCAAAAGGAATAATTTCCAAGAAAATGTTTTCAAAATCAAGAAAGGACCCTTTGCAACATGTTCAAATGATTCATTTATTAGAATGAAACTTACCACAACACCAGACTTGTCACCTCATGGAGCAAGACCTATTTTCCTCTGTGAGCCAAGATGGTGTGGTGGATGTTGTTTCCATCAATCAAATGGTGAGTGTGGTAAGATAGAGGCCTTTGCCTATTCATCTGCCTCTTGATACTCCATGTCTGCAACTTGAGGGCCTTGAGACATCATATCCTTAGTTGATCCTAGGAATGGGGGGTAACAAGTTGTTCAGTGGAATACCTTTGTTCAAAAATTGCAAAGTATTTCCATACAACTAAGTTTGGATGGTGGTATTTTGGTATGGTCCAAAAATGTCATGAATGGAAATTACACATCAAGTCTAGGTTACTCAATCAACTTATTGGAAGGTGAGAAAGGCGACCTCAATTAGTGGTAGAGACCATTATGGAATTGAAATCTCCCTTTAAAAAAACTTGTTTCTTTGGTTATCCTTATCCAAAAAAGTGTTAACTTGGGATGTGCTTCAAAAAAGGCCTTGGAAAGGGCCAAGCCACTATGTTTTATACATAAGTGATGCAAAAAATATACAATAGATTTTGATAGATTTTTCTTTCACCAAAAATGAATGGAAGGAGACCTCAATATTTACAAGTGGCTAGGGGACTTGGTAAGGCATATATTTGGATGAAGTTTTGAATAATTGGATGGAAGAATCATATGTGGCTAACCATAAGGCTCTTGATTTTGTGGTTTCCTAGGGTATTTAGATCACAAGGAATGCCATTATCTTTCAAGGAAAATATTTCTCTCCCTTAGAAAGATTTTATAAAATCATATATATTTATGATGATATCAATCTGGATCCAAAATATAAAAGTATAATATAGATAGAGAAATTAGAGATTGACAAAAACAATCCTTGGGGTTTCTTTGATTAACAACATTTGTTTTAAACCAAGACTAGGAAGTGGTATTAATAATTGGGATGAACTTAGGGATATCACTACTATACTAAGGACAGAAATGGATAAGGGTATACCATATTTATAGGTATTTGGAAATTTGAAACTAGATATTGAATGGGATAAAGGATATGTAGAGGCACATAACATATATCTTCATCTACTATTGGATAAGATTACGTTATTGGCGAGAAATTTTAGCAAAATCACATTTGTCAATGTTTTTAGAGAGCATAACAAGTTGGTTGATAGTTTTTCCAAGCAAGAAATAGACTATGTAGTTGGAATTTTATAATTGGTTGAGAACAAAGAGGATGGGTATATCCTCTAGATCCTAGACCATTTCTCATCTAATTTCATTCATCATTGGCTATGACGTCACTAGATCCTAGATCCTTTATCATCTCTTATAGTAGTGATATAAATTTATTTTTAAAGTATATGATGGACTTTTTTTTGGCTCTTTGTAGATTTATTAAGACC
>JASDQU010737528.1:164541-180105 GCA_032191745.1 Picea mariana
TTTCACACTACTACATTGGAATTATTTACTAAATATGGCCTCCATACATGCAACCTATCTATCTACTTAGGGGGATAGGGTAGGACCCTAACATGTCTTCCCCCTTAAAAAGAAACATTATCCTCAAGGCAAGAGATGATGGGATTTAGGAAGGATATCTATTGGTTCCAATGTTACATCCTTAGACAATGTATCCTTCCACTATATGAGGGCCTTCTATATAGTGCATTGGAGGAGGTGACACTCTCATTTATAGAGGATGACTTTAGGTTGCAACTAAATAGAACCTTCTACATCCAATTTAGGAAGGCTGGTTAGATTCAACCACTTTATTTAATCAAGAGTCATGAAAGATTAGATGAATATTAGAGTGGATCGGAAGTTCCAATTTGTAATCCATTATCCTAATACCTTTGAGAACCGTATAGGGGCCATCAAACTTTGGATCAAGATTCTAGTGGTAATTTTTTTTAAGGTATGAACAAGATATTCTAGCAATCCAAAAACACCGTAAGGTTTTATCAGGAATAATATACCATAGATATATGGTAGATGAAAATGGAGAGCCACTTTACCCCACCAATTGTAGCCTTCCATCTTTTGATAGCCATCCTATGCCAATGGTACTTCACCATGAGTTGGATCTCTTTTATGGCACCCTAGTAGTATGTGATTATTCAAAATGTGAAGGGTTGAGGGTGAACCCTCAACATGCCACAATTTCCCATCATATTATGACTAACTACCCAAATTTTACAGTTTGGTACCTCCCACTACGGTAATGGATACAATAGGTGATACAAAAAAGACATGTAGGAATACCTTGTGTTGTTGTTCCATTCAAAATACCTTGCTATTTTCTCAACGCCTATCATACTAGTTTCTTGTGAACACAAAAAGGATTGGTAATTTGATGGGACACCCCTAGCGGAGGTAGGACATGATTTTTGATTTAATGGATAAGTTAAATTTTTGTGTAATCTATACCACGAACATGTGTGCCGACCAACAATCAAAATTTGAACTCGTCGATGAACTACGAAGTTACCCTCTCATGTGCCGCTAGCCTGCGTTGCATTTAATCCTAAGCATGGTTCAAATTCTATGATAGATTGCACAGATCACATTTCACTCCCGAATTTAAGACTTGATGTGACAAGGTAAGTATACTTTATGTTTAAATTTACAAGGTCATACCCAAACATGGTATTATGTTCGCAAATCACTTATTCCCCAAAGAAAACGAAGGAGAGAGAAAAAGTGTCGAGGAAGTTACAACCCACTCTTTAACTTTGATTACCAGTAATACCAGGTTAATTTCTTGCAAGCAAGAGGTAAGCATTGTCTTTATAATTTATGCAGTTACGATTGCATCAATGACACTTCTCGAGGTTGGTTAGCGGCTCACTATAACATTTTTTTTCTTTTTTGCAGAAAAATGCCTCCAAGAAATCCAATGACTAGGCACTCTCCAAGAACCCCCAAGATGAAGGAACCGAAGGTTGGTGAAGGGTCTACACTGGGCGCTACAAGATATCTTGATTTTTTCTCAAAGATGAAATCAATTATTCTCACATCTACCAAAAAGGAGTTTACCCAACCTCCGATGTTCGACAACACAGAGGCAAGAACTGGATCCAAAGTGATGCTCCTGCATTGGGGAGACATGTATAGAAAAATCCTTCAGGAGGATTACCCGGAGTTCACACCTTGCAACAACCCAAGAATTAGAAGATTGAATGATCAAGTGTTCATGAACATCATGAGATCATATCTGCACAGGGTGTCTTGTTGAACCACAGTTCTTCCCTGCATCGAAATCTTAGGATGGATAATTAACCACACAAACACAGTGAAATGCACGGTCAACAATGTGTAGGGAGAAGGTGTTGGTGTTTTCCTTCCAGTTGAGGTACAAAACTGTTATAAACGCAGGGACCCAGAGGAAAGGTTAAACACAGATTTCGTGGTCAAATTTTATGAGTATCATGATGCTAGCATGTTACTAGCCTCATGGTGGAAAGAATAAAAATTCACAAACAAAAACACTGGATGGTACAACACAGTAAATATCAGAGTGCCCTACATGTATTTAATGGATTTGATTTGTTGATTATATGGAGAAAAGGATTGCTCAAAATTTTCAGAATCTTGGATGCCCTTGGAAATTTCTAGGAGTAGTTTCAACTGGTGAGCCATTATTTCCAAACAAGTCAGTATTTGTCTCCTACAGGCCCAGACACCGAAGGAAGGATAATTTCCAATCTTCTACATGGAATCCTACTTGTTGGACATAATCTACGCAAGAAAAAAAATTGCAGGTATGAATTTAAGCTGGCATATTGTCGAATTGTCTGTACATGTTTATTTCAGTATATTATGGGAGAATAGCTAAACAATATTGTATTCCATGATATGTGATGGGTTCATAGACAATATATACTTCATTATCTTTAGAAAGAAATTCCCTAGGCTTTCGGTGGCAACCAAAAAGATGATAGCTGAAGTTGGCCACTGGTACTTCAAAGATACAAGCACCTATATCAAAGTGTTTGGAGCTACTAGTGCACCCCACCTACTCTCCCGTTCATGTCCTGGATCATCTCATATTGGGAGAGATTTGGTACCAGATCATTTACAAGGTTATAATGCTTCCCTGGTAAAGGATAAGAAGAGATCTTTCATTCCCTATGGTTTTCATATAGGATTTTATATGGTTAAAGACACTACACATGAAAAACAAGAAGGGTTAAATCAAATTTAGTATTGGTTCCCCATAGGCCACTTTCGCAAGCATGATCCAAAAGGTTTAGTTCCCCAACAAATGTCACAGTTATCCTCTTATTCGTCGTATTCTCATGATAGTTTTGAAGATGAAATCTTTACCAAAGGCACCCAGGACTGGGAGGAAGTGCTCCATAGAAAGGCTAACCCTAATATGACCAGATTCAAAGCGACGACTATGGATGATCAGGTTGAGACAATAGAAAATATATCTCAATAAGCCCTCAGAGCAAGAGAAGAAAACATGGTAGTAGAAGTAGCAGAGGCATGGAGGAGGAGAATATTGTTACTAGAAGAAGTCAGAATAGCTATACAAAGATGGGGAGAATATCCCCCACTTTATCCTTTTATAGGACCCTTAAGGATTACCTCGGTCGATACAAGCCATCATGAGGAAGAGATAAATGGCTTACAGACAATTCCACCATAGGAGACCACTAACCAAGAAAACCCCAACCCCATGTCACCACAGGTAGGATCGTCGATGACTACTACAACTCAGTGAAGGTTAGCAAGAGTATCAAGTGGGATGGGTATGCCTATTGTTCTCATATATTTGATCACCATATACGACAATGAGGAAGTTTCAGAAGCTTCGTGCATAACCTCGGTACCAATTACACAAGAGGAGGAACCAGAGGAAGCATCTGCTCCATCTTCTGATGTTTTGATCCCAAATCCCAGGGAAGGATACCATGAGGCTAGGAACACTCTAGAAACTGAATTTATTGATCAATTGGGAACACAGCCTCAGAATGACAACTCCAATAATGACTTGGGTGTTGGTGAACAAGAAGAATAAATGCAATATCCAAAAATCGACATCTCAATGGCCGAACCCCCAACTAATGTTGATCCTTTTCATACTTCCCCATCTAGTACAAAGACTCCATCAGCTGACGAGCACCAGCAGGAGGCCAAGTCACCAGAACATATAGAATTTTCCCCTGCTAAGGAGCTAGGATAACCTGCCATAGAAAACCTCTACACGGTAGGAGGCCTAGGCAGTACTCTACCCTGGGGAGATCAACAGATTCTTGAACCAGTAGATGAATTCGTCGATATATAGGAAATTTCTTATGACAGGAAAATGAAAGTTGTGATGATAAGAACAATCAAGAAAAGGAAGCTCATGCTCGATAACACATTTTTCATAACCATATAGGAGACGTTGTTCGACACACAAAGTGCTAAGATGACTGAGCTAATCGGAGCAGGAATGGCCATAACCGATGCTACTTTAGTCAGGGAAAAAAGAGATTAAAGGGAGGTGGCTTCCATGAAGAAAGAACTAGACCATATGCAACATCAACCATAGTACTACAAAAATTCAACACAAGCAGTGGTACTCTTGAAGTGTGAGTTCCAAGAAATGTATGCACAATTCACAAGTGAAAGAGATCTCTTCACCGCTCGCATAGTTGATTTCCAAGAAGATTTCCTCATGGGGATGGAAACTTGTAAAGACATGCAATGATGGTATGAAAAGGAAAATCAAGTCGTAGAATGGATAGACTACATCAACGAAGTGCAGAAGGGTTGAGATACAAAAGAGCATGGCATCTAAGTGTTGATGGATAACAACATCACCCAAATGAGGAAGGTAGTTAAACACTGGGTAAGGATGGTCCAAAAACCTCAGCGGAAAATGCAGGAAAGATGGGGAGAATGTGAGAAAAGTTGGGAGAAAATCAATCAAGAAATGAGGAACAATGACCTACCATAGTTTGGTCCACCGGAGGATTTCAACAATTTGCATGACATAGTTACCAACATAAAGAAAAATACCTGGCATGGGAAGCAGAGATTTCACAGATTTCAAGCATGATCCTGGGTCAAGTGAAGAAGTTCATGGAACCCCGGATTAAATCTCTTGCAATCCTACAATGCTTAAGTGTCAAGCTAATCAAGTACAAGGAATGGGAAATAGAGATAAAGGAGGCCTCTCCACTCTGATGGATCAACACAGGTTCCCATATGCAAATACATGCAAAGATCTCTTCTTCAAGGGGTCAGAGTACAAGAAAAACAATCCACTTCAGTAAAACCACTAGATGATCAAAGGAGAAGAAAAAGAGAAACAAAATACAACAAATAGATCAAATCCACCACGTGGAGTTTTCTTAACTTAACACAACTTTAGTAGCTATTTTTAGTTTATTTATTTCTTATAAATAATGGCATCGACCTTGGATACAGGGTCGATGGTTTTGGAGAGAAAGACTTTTTCTGAAATTTTGTAAGATAACTATTTATGTGCAAGCTATTTTAATTAAGAAGTTATGTTTAGAAGAAAAGACACTTCAATCATCTAAGGCATGAATGTGACTGGACCGAGGGGGGCTATCTCTATCTTCGGATTCAATATTTGTTGTCATATTGAGTAAGAGTTTTTTTATCTGTTATTTAAAGTTATCTTATAATGTTGTAACAATTATTTTATTCTAGTTGATGAATATAAATCGATTGTGTTAACCTGTGAATGATAATAGAGCATTGAAAATTACTTTTTCTTGGGCTAACTTCTTGTCACGTATATATTTTATTTTTGTAACTATTATCTCAGACAATGTTGAATATCTACTAATCAAAATGGTATTAATTCTAGTTTCAAGTAGTTTAGATCTTCTTCGTCTGCATGCTGAGGTATAAAGGTTATCCTGCAACCCAACCTCCCCAACACATAGTTAGCTTCCCTCTATCACCTAGTTTAAAGCTCTATCTTTATTTTGTTATAAATGTTAGAAAAGAACCAAAAAGAGAAATGCATAGCCTGAGAAAAGGATTAAAAAAAAGACATATTTTTCAATCACGATTAAATTCCATCGATAATTCCAGCTAGATCACGAATCTGGAGAACCTTACCACTCATCAAACACTTACGAGTCTAATTGGGCCTCTTAGGCAGGTTTGGTTCTTGTTGTTGATTTAAAGGGATATCAGACCCCTCAATAGAATTGGGGCTAGAAGGAGGGCCTGACGAATGCATGGATAACAATATTTCTGATAAATATTCTTCAAAGCCTATAGATTCAAAATATCTCACGTGCATGGCTAGTCACTCTCAAGAAATCCAACATATAGAGAGTACTCCCAATACGATTAACTCACCTCATCACAAAGAGGAAGAGCGCATGTACCCTAAAATACCTTACGCTCTTCCCCACAAAGAGTTAAATAAGTTCAGAAGAATCATTAGAGCTTACGCTCGACAAATCAAAGCATTAACTTTATCTCCTTACTTACTCGAAGAAAACAAATAAGAAGACCAGTTGTTGACACCCCTAACCAGGTATTTGTTCACACGGTAGAAGACCTAATCGATTTTTCCTTTACAAAGATCAAACAACCCCGTAATCTGGTACCCGAAACACTAGCTGGTAATTACTCTGAACTTGACGATTTTGAATCTGAAGAGGAAGGGTCTAACTCAGATCGCTCTGTTTCCAAATCAGAAGACATGGTGGATAATAAAAATAATAATGGATAAAGGGGAGATCATCCTAGATACAATCAACCATGGTTGTCCAGAGATGCTCTGGAAATCCCAGGACAAGTGTATAACCTACCCAAACATCCATAAAAATTACTTCCTAATTTTGACCCCAAAACCTCCGGATTTCCTGAGGACCATAGTAAGAAGTTCATATTAGATATAAGATTGATGAATGTGCAACAAAAAGATGTAGTGCGCATTATTTTTCCTTATACCTTTGAAAATTCATCCTCAACTTGGTATTTCAACCTGTCAGTTGGTTCCATAACTAGATGAACAAAGTTTCAAAAGGATTTATTGGACAAATTTGCCAAAGAAAGTACCACAAGATCTTTAATGGTTGAAATCTTTTCCGCCACTATGAGTCCAAAAGAAAAGGTTAAATATTTCAACCAAAGGTTCACCACCATTTTGAACAAATTCCAACCCGAGGCTAAACCTACACAAGAGTTGTAAATCGAAGTATACACTAATGCTCTCCCAACTTCTATTTCCATTTTTGTGAAAAGGGTTTCCAAACATACTTTAGCTGAAAATTTAGAAGAAGATAAAACGATTGAATTCCAAATGAAAGGATGCAAAGAAGGTCAGATCTCACTAACAAAAAAATAAACCCAACCTCTACCTAAGAGAGGACTTTTGTTAACAAGACCCCCGGGAAAACAAACTGAACAAGGGCCTGATAAAGAGGGAGGGGATCTAGAAAACTTGTGGTGGATGATCAAAACACTCTCCAACGAGATCGTAGATATGAAAAGGAGTGTTGGGGAGGGAAATCAAAATCAAATACCTTATAAACCCTTTTTTAAAATAAATCCACCCTTCAAAGATATAGAACCTCCCCTAGCTAACCTAAACATTGACTTAGGGAACATAGCATCTAACTCTTTCTACACATATCACCAAGAAAACCATTCAAAAAGGGACTGCTCTCAATGGTTGCATGCTATGAATATAATGGATAATTGGTTCCTAGATGAATTATCTATAACTGAACAACCCAGGAGCTCAACAATAAATTTTATCGATCAAGAAAGTCAAGAGCCACTGGAGGAGACAACCATGTTGTTATGGGATTCCAACCACCTGATGCCTTTCAACGATGCCACTGAAGTGCAGGGACCTCCCACCAAAGTTATAGTTGTACAGATGTGATGTATAAGTTAACATGTCTAAAGTAATCCCACCACTACTCAGTTATCTAGAGGGAAACCAGTGACCGATCACCTTATTTTCTCCCCAAAGAAACCCCACAAACATACACACATGGAAAGCTCCTAAACTAGACTAAAATGTGGTCCAATACTTGAAGAAGATGAAAGCTAATGTGTTTTTCATGTACATGTGTAGGTTCCCTCAACAAAAGGATTTTATGTTGCAGGCCTTAAAATCAATAGATACCCCTATAACAAGCATTGATTAACGTGAGGTCCCATCTCCCACAAATTTAACAAATAATCCAAGTGTGAATGATTGCTCTTTAGACAAAAGAGGAAGGCCTTTTGTTCCTCCTTTCCTCTTGATGCTTGAATTTTTTAACAAAATATGCATAATTTCCTAGTCGGTTCAGGGGAATATTCAAATGTCATGCCATTGTCAATCTGCAAGAAATTGAATGCAACCCCACTAAAGATTGATAAACAGGTTATAAAAATATATAGGAATTAGGTAAAGGTCATTGGGGAACTTAAACATGTCATGATCAGAATTGCTACACACCCAATATTTGTTCAAGTAATTGACATAATCGAAGTAGACACCTCAAAGGCCTATGGACTGCTACTTAGTTGAGACTGATCTGAGAAATTAAACGGATACTTTAGTACCGATTGCGCTCAACTTTGGTTGCCATTAAAAGGACATACAAACATGATCAACATTGACAAAGAATATATCACAAACATACCATCACTTATTTAGACACCCCAAATGAACCCTCGTCGGCAGAGTTCCCTGTTCTAGGAAACTACTCCTGTGATTCTGATTTCGGTAATTTCTCCCCTCACGTGTCTGACATACCTCCCACTCAAAAGTGTAAAATGACCTTTCAATTAAATTTACTTGCATCCATGGAAGAAAGCATCCTCTGCCATCATTCTCCGATAGGAGTAATAGACGAGGAGGATGAAAGTGAAAAAATAACTAGACATGGAGAATTTAGTAATTCCCCCCCCACAAATTTGGATGTTGTACATTGATTGTTCTAAATCATAAGAAGGGTCGGGAGTAGGATGTACCCTCATCGATCCAAAGGGGAAACAAAACTTTTTATCCTACATATTAGAATTTGAATGCACTAATAACACTGTTGAATATGAAGCTTTAGTTTAGGGACTAAATAAAGCCATTGATCTAAACGTCAAGGAATTGAAAGTTTTTGGAGACTCTAAAATTATCGTTAAGAAACTAAAGAATACTATCCATTACAATTCACCTCACTTAAGATATTACCAGCAAGAGGTGCACATACTAATAGACAATTTTGAGGCCTTCAACATTATTGTTGTTCCCAGGATGCAAAATACCCTTTCTGATGCTCTAGCCATTGCGGCCTCAAGATTATCTCCTTTAGAAGACTATGAATCATCGATATTTGTAGTAGAACTTCTCTACAAACCTTCAGTACCTAACAACATTTCTAACTTGAAAGTTTTTGAAGGGGATGAACAGATTATATATTTCCTGACTAATCAAGAGAATTTTAAGGATTTGGCCATTGATGATGAAATATTCCAAGAACTACTCACATAATCAAATCTTCATGAACAAAATAAGGAAACAAATCACTATGTTTACAAACCAAAGTTTCACGTGATACCAAAAGGAGTGGCCAATATGGAGAACCGTTTTTACTTAAGGGAAAGGTTTAGAGGTCCAAAGAATGCAAAAACAGGGAGTTCATGCACTATATACAAATCTATAAACCTAGGAACCCTTGAGAACCCAAAGAATGTCAATTTAGGTAAGATGGTTTCCAAATAAGATAGGAAATATTATCTAAAACTCTTCAAAGAGTGTCAATATTTATTTGCTTGGTCCTACCGAGAATTGAAAACTCATGATACTCACATTATCCAACAAACAATCACATTAGAACCTGGAGTAAAACACTCCAATATTATCTTTCATATAAGACACTCTGCCTGGGTAGCCAATATGATACATGTTAGAAAGAATTCTGGGGATATTCATTTGTGTGTGGATTTCAGAAACCTTAATAGAGCATTGAAAAAGGATAACTATCCGGTCCTACCCATGGAACAACTCATACAGACAATATCCATCTCTGAAGTTGTTTCCCTCCTAGATGGTTTCCTAGGTTATAACCAGGTCCTGGTTTCAGAAGATGATCGATTAAAAGCTACCTTTCAAACCAACTGGGGAACTTTTTCTTATAAACACATGCCCTTCAAGATGATTAATGTAGGGGAGAACTTCCAAAGGGCCATGGACATGGATTTTTAGGGATTAATTAACAAGTGTTTGGTAGTCTATTTAGATGACATAACAGTGTACTCAAAAAATAAGGAAGACCACATTCAACATTTGAATCATATTTTTGAAAGGCATAGGAAGTATGGAATATCATTGAACCCTAAGAAAGACATATTTGGTGTAAAGGAAGGAAAAATATTAGGTCATATCATATCTCAAGGAGGAATTAACATCGACTTTGAGGGAATAAAAGTGATAGCTCAACTCCCCTTGCCTCACAAAAGAAAGGCCATGCAATCCTTCTTTGGGAAAATCAACTTTGTGAGAAAATTTACTACTGGCTTCGCTGAAACTGTTAAACCTTTACAAAAAATGATTCTCAAAGATGCAGAGTTTAAATGGGATGAAGAAAGGAAAGGAGCTTTTAACAACATCAAAACCACAATATCCCAAGAACCAATACTATGAAGCCATGATTTCAACAAATATTTCTTCCTTTATACCTTTGCTTCTAACCAATCCTTGGCCACAGTACTTACCGAGAAGGATGATGAAAACAATTAGGCATCAGTATCATTTATGAACACTAACCTTCAAGGAGCCGAACTAAACTATCTGGATATAGACAAATAGGCTTACGCAGTTTATAAAGCGGTCAAACATTTTAGATCCTATATCATGAAGAATCACACTAAAGTCATACTCCCTCACCCCGCAGTTAGATATTTTTTCACCCAACAAGAAATGGGAGAGAGGAGGGGAAATTGGATGGAAATCATTCAGGAATTTGATCTAGACATAAAACCTGCCAAAATAGTCAAGGGTCAAGGATTGTGTAGACTGGCTGCTGAGGCCCAAGATCTGGTCAACGCAAAAGACTCTGGTTGGGAAAATGAGTTGTTATTATGGTGCAACGAAGCCTTATATGTACCTCTTGGGAAAGAATCATGTTATGGAAACTTGTCTTATCTCTTGCATCATGGAACTTGTCCAAAAAACCTAAACCCTAGAGAAAGGAGAGCTCTCATATTAAAGTCTGATCAATATAGCCTCATAAATTATGTTCTTTTTCGTGTAAACTATGATGGAGTACTCCTTAGATGTATTTAACATGATGATGCAGAAAAGGTACTGAGAGAAATCCATGATGGTTCAGCGGGTGGACATTTTGCAGGAGAAACGATGGCTCACAAAATATTAAGGGTTGGTTATTATTGGCCTACTTTGTTCATGGATGCTCATGCATATGCCAGGAAATGTAAATCTTTTCAAGTAAGCGTCGGTAGGGAAAAGAGAGAATACATTCCACTCCAGTCAGTGACCATATCCAGACCATTCGATCAATGGGGAATAGACGTCATAGGATAAATTACTCCCAATTCTTCGAAACAACATAAATATATCTTGACTACTATAGATTATTTCATGAGGTGGACGAAGGCTATCCCTCTCACACACAATAATGAAAAGGTAGTGATCCAATTTTTAGAAAAACAGCTAATAACAAGGTTTGGGATGCCCTTCGTCCTCGTTTTTTACAATGTTGCCTACTTTTATTCCATGCGTTTGATCGAATTCTCCCTTGATAAGGGGATCATAATAAGATATTTTGCAAACTACTATCCACAAGGGAATGGGGTAGCAAATTCAACTAATAAAAACCTAGTGAGAATCTTAAAAAAGACAGTTGTTGAAAATCAGAGGAATTGGCATAATTTACTTCATAATGCCCTATGGGATGATAAAGTAACAYCTAAAGAAGCCATAGGAAAMTCTTTGTACTTTTTTTTTATATGGGAAAGAAKCCATTCTTCCAAACATATTGCACCTTCCATCTTTACAGCTTTCCCAGRCATCAAGAGGTCATCCCTCATCCGCTCTATAGAAAAGAATTGATACCCTTCTCATGCTAAATGAAGAAAGATAAAAGGCTAAAGTTACGTTCACCGCTCATCAATAGGCAATTAAAAGATGGTTTGACAAACATAAGGCCAAAGAAAAAAAAATCGAAGCAGGATACATACTCTTGAAGTGGGATAAAGAAAACAATTCCAAAGGAAAACACTCAAAGTTCCAAAATCTATGGCTCATACCTTTTCAGCTGGCCGAGAAGATTGGGGTAGGAACATACCGGTTGCAAAATATGAGTGRRGAATCTGACACCCTTTCGATGAATGGCCAGGCCTTAAAACAATACTTCTCCTAAAAAAATGTATCTTTTGATGCTTTGTTTGAGTTTCTATTTATTTTTAGCATACATTTTGATTAGGATGAGTGTGTGGGTTTAGGGAAGACCAACTGCGAACTCCTCTTTATTTCTTTCTTTTGCTTGTTATTTTATTTAATTAAGTTGTGTTTCGTAAAGCAGTGGTTGAATTTAATAAATACGGTGAAAGCAGGCTCTGCTTTTGACCTACACTTACATGCAAAATAAGAAACGTTGGGCAAATACAAATTTTCAAAATCATATTTTTCTTTGTAAGCATACTACATGGGGAAGCGATGAAAATATATGCCTAGTGGCCTGGTAATACTAAATGGAAATATGACTAGATGGAAATAATTACATGTACCTATGGACAAAGCCAGGAAAATCTCCACCTTAACACTTTCACCTTGTCAGAAAATATATATCCTCCTCTCTAACTCACTCTCAGTATTTATGCCAGAAAAAGATGATCCATAAAAAGAGTGTAAAGTCTGAGAGGGTATGCAGATAACTTCGTGAGGGCTATGGACACTCACTGGCAGTGGAGCAAAGTCTGTGATGTTGGGGTGACTCCGTCGGGGCTATGGACGCTCGCTGACAGTGGAGCAACATAGTAAGGAATAAATTATATCTAAATGGCCTCACGCCAATGGACGACCTACCTAGATCTTGTATAGAAAGGACATGAATTGAGGTTAAAAGGAAAGAGGGTGTAAAAGCTAAACCCCATAGGCAGATCCATATTTGTGAACCCCGAAACTTGTGTACATATTGATATAAAAGGTTCTATTGAAAATGAATAGAATAAAGCCGGACGATTTCTCAACCAATTTTCATAGGCTAAGCATGACGAAAGGAGAAAAGATTTTGTTTTTGCCCAAAGAATCACCATTTTTTGAGCACTCAAAACACCTTAAAAGACTTTGCAAAATTTCTTTATTTTTGGGTACCACTTATCATTTTTGAATCAAAGTTAGTGTTGTGGGATGGATGGATTTATATATTGTTATTGAGTCTTGTTATTGGTTATTCTTGTTTGGTTTGAAGTTATTGACGTATTGATTTTTTTAGTAAGATGGCATGAAAGGCCTAAAATGTACATGGTTTAAACTTTTTCAATGGTCATCGATCGACAAATTTCGGTCTATAGTACAGTTCTTTAACATCGTCGATAATTTTTTGGCATTGGCGAGATTCAAGATATAAATCACAAATACGAACAACCATAACAAATCATCGATCGCCAATACATTTTCGACATCGACGAACTCCGAGGGACGAAACTACGAAACATTAACAATAAAAAATCGTCGATCGTCGATACATCGTCGGCATCGACATGATAGGACATTGTAGCCAAGGATGTATGTCTAAAGAAAATCACCAATGCCAAAAAAACATTTCTCACAGAGAGGTCAAAATCAACAACCACATGTCTTTGTTGTGTAAATAGTTTGTATGACTCAGTATTTTCCCCGCATCGTCTTTTGAGTTTCCCCATGTCATATCTATACTTCCATGTCATTATTTCCACGTCGGCGTTGTATGACGGTTTTGGTCAGCATCGAAACTTTTCCCTAAAGGTATCAACAAAACAATGTCTAAGATAAATTGTCGACGTCGATTCACTCATTAATTATCCACAGACTGATAGGTCACCAAACACCGAGATTTTTCATCGAACCTTCATCATTATACACCAGCAATCTTGGTCGATCTTTGTTGTTGTTCGATTCAAAATACCTTGCTATTTTCCCGACATCGATCATACTAGTTTCTTGTGAACACGAAAATGATTCGTAAATTGATGGGACACCCCTAGCTGAGGTAAGACAGGATTTGCGATTTGATGGATAAACTAAATTTTCATGTAACCTATACTATGATCCCACATTCCGATCAACAGTCGAAATTTTAATTTGTTGATGAACTATGAAGTAACCTGCTCTTATGTCGTCATCCTGTGTTGCATTTAATCCTAAGCATGGTGCAGATTCTATGATAGATTGCACAAATCACATTTACACTCCTGAATTTAAGACTTGATGTGATGAGGTAAGTATACTTTCTGTTTAAATTTACAGGGTCATACCCAAACATGGTATTTTGTTTGCAAATTGCTTATTCCCTGAAGTAGACGAAGGAGTGAGAGAAAGTGTCAAGGATGTTACAACCCGCTCTCTAACTTTGATTACCAGTAAGATCAGGTTAATTTATTGCAAGCAAGAGGTAAGCATTGTATTTATAATTTCTGCACTTGTGATTGCATCAATGACACTTGTCGAGGTTGGATGGCGGCTCACTAGAACATTTTTTTTCTTTTCTGCAAAAAAATGCCTCTAGGAAAGCCAATGACTAGGCGCTCTCCAAGAACGCCGAAGATGAAGAAACTAGAGGTCGGTGAAGGGTATACATTGGGCGCTGCAAGAGAGATTTATTTTGTCTCAAAGATGGAATAAGTTATCTGCACATCTACCAAAAAGGAGCTTACCCAACCTCCAGCATTCAACAACACAAAGGCAAGCACTGGATCCAAAGTGGTTTTCCCGCATTGGGGAGACTTGTATAGAAACATCATTCAGGAGGATTGCCCAGAGTTCACACCTCACAACAACCCAGACGTAAAAATATTGGATGATCAAGTGTTCTCGAACATTAGGAGATCATATCTTCACAGGGTGGCTTGTCAGACCCCAGTTCTACCCTGCATCAAAATCTTAGGATGGATAATTGACCACACAGACACAGTGAAATGCATGGTCAACAATGCAGAGTGAGAATGTGTTGGTGTTTTCCTTTCAGTTGAGGAAGAAAAGTATTATAAACTCAGGGACCCAGAGGAAAGGTTAAACACAGATTTCGTGGTCTAATTTTATGAGTATCATGACACCAGCAAGTTACTAGCCTCATGGTGGAAAGAAGAAAAAAAATTCACAAACAGAAACACCGAATGGTACAACACGATAAATATCAGATATCCCTAGATGTATTTAATGGCTTTGATTTTCCGATTATATGGAGAAAAGGATTTCTCAAAATTTTCAGAAGCTTGGATTCCCTTGGCGTATACCATGGCGATTTTTGGGAGTAGTTTCAATTGGAGAGACATTATTTCCAAATAGTTGAGTATTAATCTCCTATAGTCCCAGACACTGAAGGAAGGAGAAGTTCCAATCTTCTACATGGCATCCTAACTGTTGGATGTAATATGTGCAAGAAATGTTTTCGCAGGTATGAATCTAAGTTGGCATATTGTCAAATTGCCTATACATGTTTATTTCAGTATCTTATGAGAGTATAGGTACAAAAGATCATATGCCATCATATGTGATGGGTTCATATCCATGATATACTTCATTATCTTTAGAAAGGAATGCCCTAGGCTTTCAATGACAGCCAAAAAGATGATAGCTAAAGTTGTCCATTGGTACTTTGAAGAGACAAGCACCTATATTAGAGTGTTCATAGCTACTGGTGCACCCCACCTACTCCTCGTTCATCTCCCAGATCATCTTATATTGGGAGATATTTCTTACCAGACCATTTTACAAGGTTATAATGCTTCCTTGGTAAAGGATAAGAAGAGATCTTTCATTCCCTATGATTTTCATATAGGATTTTATATGGTCAAAGACATTGC
>JASDQU010737528.1:189405-209424 GCA_032191745.1 Picea mariana
AGAGGGGGGGTACCCCCTCTGTGGGGTCCGAGGGGGCTATCCCCCTGGTTGGGGGGGGTTGGGGGCAAACGGCCCCCTAGCGGGGGTTCAGGGGCGAAGCCCCCAAAGGAAAAAATTGCCTTGTAAATGTATATTATAATTTCATTGTAAATCTGGACCATTCATTATAAGGTCGCAGATCTAACGGTAGAGATTATGTTAGGGTTTTTTCCCTAGAAGGAAACCCTCTTTTATGAGAGAAATGTATTGCGGCTATGATTGATGGCGAATATTGTATTTTGAGAGAGGAGACTGTGAGAGAAAGAAGAGGAAGTTACAACGAGTTTTGTTGTAGGTTGTATCCCTTCATTTGTTGGATAATAATTAAGGAAGGACCTGGCAATTTCTCTAGTGGACGTAGCCCACACTGGGTGAACCACATAAATTTGTGTCTCTCTTGTATTGTGTATCTTCTATGTTTTGTTTCCCCATTTGTTTTATTTTATTGCTCCATGGTCCTGTTTTTCTAACACCTGAAACCACTTTGAAAGGAAAAGAATCCCTCGAGCCTCAAGGTCTTCACATAGAGAAACATGCAAGAGATGTAATGCCTCACATACTTAAGGGTGTGTATAAATGGTTGTCACACAATGTGAATGCCAGGGATTCCCAAAACCACTCAATATTAGAATAATTGGCCCATCCATCTGCACTATGTAAGCTTTAGAGGTGCTCCAAGGTTTCCCCACACAACAAAGCACATTGTTGTCTACGATAGGGGATGTGAATTCTTATAGTTCTCAAGTCATCACGTTTGAAACTTATAACATGAATCAATGACTTCCTTATCATGTTGCATTCCATATTTAACTAATTTACACCATGAAAACTATATTTAGGAAATTTTTGGATGAGGGTGCTTTGACTTGTGTCATGTCCTTGTCATTTTTGTGAGCCAATGGATCACTTGAGCTAGATCCATATCCAAATTTATTAATTGCATTCAATGGACAATCCTTTAGAATGCATGGGATTATTTCTTCCTTCCCTGTCCATTTAGGGGGTAAACCACTTTTTTAGAACTGGAAGTAGTCGATGCTCTACTCGATTACAACCTCTTTCTAGGGTGTAGCTAGACATATGTGAAGACAATTGTTGTATCCTTGGTTTTTCGAGTACGTTTTTTCCTTCATGAAGGGAATATCATTAAAATCGATCATATGTCATTTATTCGAATTGAGATAACCGCATCAATGGGATTTGTTTTCCCATTAATAGATAACTCTTAGATGGCCATTGAGAGAATAGGCTTCAGAATGTATCCTTTGTTGATGGGAAATTTTAACTTTGTGACACCTGTTTCTTATATATATTATCTATGTTTCGACCTGCTCTAACCATCATAAATATTTGACTCCTACATTCCAAGTGTGTCATTTTTTAGCAACGTGTTTTGAGGACATGTGGATGTTACCTTCTCCATCCACTTCAGTGGAGGGTTTGGAGCATGCGAGAATGGATATGGCTCTGTATGTGGTAGAGATTACTTACTAATCCATACAAAGTGCCATTGTAGACACTAATCCTACTCCTCATTGGATAGAGGATTTGGATGATATTACAGTACCCGTATGGGCCAAAAACTTTTCTCATTATCTCGATTACTTATATATAATGTTGCCTTCTAATCAGGTTATCCTTGAGGAGATAACTAGGCCTGAACAGCCTTGGAAAGACATGCACCATCGGTCCTAATTCCTCCTGAAACTTAGTAGGGTTGAGAGTGGAGAGTTTTGATTTACCATGCCTGGAGATCAAGATAAATTTGTGAACCCCTTGGAAACATAGGCTATGTATGTTGGGGGTAACATGAATAATATTTCAAAAATAATTTTGATCGATATCTATAAAAAACTAGAAGTTCTGGAAAACATTTTTGTTGGAGTGGAATGTTCTTCAAATGAAGTTCACACTTATACAAACCTTTTTAAATATTTCCACAATGTATTTTCATGGATTTATGAGGAAATTCTAGGTATAGACCCTTGCATTGTCGAGAAAGAAATTATCACTTATGAAAATGTGAAACCGATTCGACAAAAGATTAGACTTGTTAACCCAAGGAAAGAGACAACCATAAAGGTAGAGGTAGAAAAAATCCTTAAATAATGTTTTATATATATAGTTCCCCTCATTGAATGGGTATCCAACCCCATTCCTATGGATAAGAAGTAGGGGATTATCTGAGTTTGTATGGATTTCTATGATTTGAACAAAGCTTGTCCAAAGGAAAAATTCCCTACACTATCCATAGATCATATTATTGGTGAGTATTCTATAAGAAAGATATTTTCATTTAGGGATGTATTCTCTAGCTACAATCGGATCCAAATCCATCCCAAGGACTAGCATAAGACATCATTTATTTATCCTTGGGGTATGTTCTCCTATCGGAAAATACCTTTTGGACTTAAACATGATGGA
The DNA here is from genome assembly GCA_032191745.1 of Picea mariana. Classification (NCBI taxonomy): domain Eukaryota; kingdom Viridiplantae; phylum Streptophyta; class Pinopsida; order Pinales; family Pinaceae; genus Picea; species Picea mariana. The sequence goes on from JASDQU010737528.1 coordinate 191,869, forward strand.
GAAACTTTCCAACATGCCATGTCCTTCACTTTCCACTACCTAAAGAACATCATTGAGGCATGTCTTGATGGCACAGATTCTCTCTCTCATAATAGAGAAGATCATCCTACCCATCTTTGTCATGTGTTTAATATATGTTGTTATTACTAGATTTGTTTAAATCCTCACAAGTGCATTTCTTTTTTCATTTCATGGAATCTCCTTGGTTTTATTGTGTCCAACTAATGGATCATGGTCAATACTTTTAAGGTTGAGGCAATATTTCATTTTCCTCCCCCGCGTACCATCTTTCAACTTCAAATTCTACAAGGTAAAGATAATTTTCTTTGAAATTTTATAGCGAACTATGTCGAAATCACAAAGGGATTCATGAACTTGTTGAAAAAGGGGGTCTTTTTTATTTGGGATGATTTCACGCAATGATATTTCGATGCATTGAAGAAGGTTCTTATGTCTTCCCCTCTGCTTAGTACTTCAGACTATAACAGATATTTCTTGTTGTATCTTGTAGCATCATAATCGACTAATGACATGGTATTAGTTGAGGAAGATGATATACTCCAAGAGCATGTCATCTACTACCTTAGCCATAGATTAATAAGTCATGAGCTCAATTATTTTCATGTAGAGAGGTTGGCTTTGGTAGTCGTTCATGTTTCAAGAGACTTCAACATTACATTATTCTTTGCAAAACCACTGTGATAGCCGACATTAATCAATTTCAATATGTTTTGACTCGACGTATTGTCATGGGTGAGTATAATAAATGTATTTTTATCTTACAAGAATTTGATTTGAAATTTTCATCAACTAAGTCCAAGAAAATTTAATTTTTGTGGAGTTGATTTTGAAATTTCCAAAGGAAGATAAGGACGATTTTGTGATTGACTCATAATCAAACAAGCATATTTTCCTTATTTATTCTAGTGAGCTTTGGTACGATGATATAGTTATGTATCTCCAAACTCTAAAGTTCTCTCCAAATAATTCACGAGATGAGTGGCGACGTATTCACCACCAGGTGAATAATTAATTCATCATCAATGATACTTTGTATCCTCAAGGGGTGGATTTGATTCTTTGTTGTTATTTAAATAATGAAGAAGTGGAGACTATGCTTAACAATTCTCATAGTGGATATTGTGGTGGTCATTTGTATCGGTTGGTGACAACACAAAAAATATTGTGCACCAGACACTTTTGTTTGATGATCTTTAAATATTTTTTTGAGGCGGCTAAAAAGTATTATCCTTCTCAAGTTTTTACTAGAAAAATGTGTGTGCATACAACTCTATTGTTTCCCATCATCACCATTGACCCCTTCACCAAGTAGGGGGTGGATTTTACAACATGTCACCCAACTTTGGATAGGGGGAATAAATATATAATCATGGCCATTGACTACTTCACGAAGTGGGTGGATGCCATAGCTATGTTTTCCAACAATGGTGGAACAATCACACTTTTTAAATTCAATAAAGTAATAACTAGGTTCAGAGTCCTGAGAGAGATTTTCATTAACCACGACAGTCACTTTCAAAACAACATAATGTTGGAATTGACTTTGAAGGTTGTATTCAAAAAGGAGCATTTGTCTCCTTACTACCCTCAAGCGAATGGTCAAGTAGAGTCTGTTAATAAGTCTCTCAAGTCCATCCTCCAATGAATGGTTAACACAACTAAATAAAATTGGAATTTGATGCTCTATTTGACATTATGGGTGTATAGAACCTCGACGAACACTACCATAGGGTTTTCATGCTTCCAACTCATTCACAGTGTGGAATAAGTTATTCTTGTTGAGTGTGAAATTCCCTTGTTTAAGATAGTTGTTGAGCTCCTTCCACACACTTATGATTTAGAGGAATTACTTTTTCACCTTGAACATCTTGATGAGTAGCGTTGAGATGATTCTTGATGAAAGAGAATCGTAATCAAGCCATAAAAGCAAGCACAAGAGTGGAGGATGGTTGGATATGCACCAACGCACATTTTGAAGGCATTTTGAATTTGAAAGGATAAGACATTAATGTAATATTTTGAAAAGATGCTTTCGCATTTATGTTTTGAGTTGTAATGCAGATCTTGAGTAGTTTCTCTCATTTGTTTGTTGGAGGCATTTATTGTATTAAATGTAAATTAGTTGTAGATTTTATTTCAATTATATAGGTTAGAGTGTAGGAGGGAAAACTCTAGAAATCTCCCTCGTATATATTGTATGTATCATTATTCTCATTTTTGCAAGAATTGGAGAGTTGTAGAGAAAGAGAATAGAAGAACAAAGATTGCAGAAGAGTGTATAAGTAGATAGTTGATGCTATAGAACCCATGTACAGATGCACTTGGATTAATCTGAGGAAGCTTTAATCCAAATTTCATGGGGTTTTATGAATTCTATTTACATCTATTGAATGGTATGTTTACAGTTAATTCTAATCTTTGTTATGCATTTTATTTCAATGTTGTGTGTATGTATGATTTCAAGTTGAATGTATGAAGTCTTCGAGAGGGAGAGAATGAGTTTCAATTGTTTCTCATCCTGAGAATCCCTGCAAGGAGTGCAGTGAAAGTCCACAAAGTATGCGTTGACAAGTTCTGAGTTTTACCTCATAAAAGATCAAGAGAGATATTGTTGTTCTCATACCAACAGAAGTGCAAGTATAGCACAGAGTCATGCAAGGAGTGCATAGGCAAGTTGAAGTCTTATGCTTTTCCAACCCAAGTGAGGGGTTGAAGGATTTATGTTGCAAGGAGTGCACAGAAGCAGAAGGTGACAGATAACCAGAGGTTATCGTGAGTGCCACAAGGAGTGCACGCAAAGAACCCTTGTAATTATCGAGTTTGGAGTAGAAGACAAGCTCAGAAGGGATAAAGACTTAGAGGGACTCGAAGGAAGGTAGAAGGTTGAAGTCACCTCATAGAGGTTGACCCTAGGAGAATTGACACCAGGTCCTTTGGCTTGGAGCCACTGAAAATATGAACAGACGATGGAATTTCTCAAAGGTAGGAACATTGAAATTTCATGAGTTGTTGGATCTAGTAGATCAGCGGGAAGGATAAGGTTGATAACCTTTCAGCATTCACAAACCCAGGAGACTAGTATCTGTTGGATCTAGATCAACGAGAGTCATTTATCTCTTGATTTCAGATCTCGACATTTTGGAAGTCGGGAGTTGGAGCATTGGGCTTGCGTTACACAAATAGTCCCGACATCGTGAAACACAAAGTCACAACACGATCATGGCTGTCGATTGAGAAGGAGGCACAGGACTTTCATATCTGGTCCTTGGGAGAGGGTCCCACATTGGGTTTCAGGGTTTCATGGATGTGGAGTGTTGGGGTTGTATCAGGCCAATACCCCTGAAATTGTGATTTGTGAAATACCTTTTCGGATAAAGGTTGTGGTCACATTAGTTGGTCACATGGGTAAGAGTTCGCGCCTAGTGTTTTTTTGCTCAAGCATAGATCCTAAAAAGGACCTATGGTTACAAGTGTGAAGATTCTAGCTCGAAATCGAAGAGCCATTTCGGCTCAAGGGGAGATTAAGAATGATCCTTAGACCGGGAGGTCAAGCGAAACCTATTGAGGTAGGGGTGTTGCATCAGGTGGTATCAGAGCTTACAATCATTGTTTTCTGTAGGCAGAGGGAGACAGAAGGCAAGTTGTAAATTGAATTATGTGTGGAACAGATTTGAACAATGCCTCCCAGAAGATGTCAAGATAGACCAATTCCCAATCCAGTCATGGAAAGGGAAATGAGATAACTTCATGCTCGATTAGATGCTATGGAGACAGCACAAAGACGAGCTATTGATATAGGAGATGTCAGTGAAGCCAAAAGTGAAAATGAGGCTAGATCTGAAGAAGTTTTCGTCAAAGATGCTGCAGAAGAACATCTATTCAGAGTTGTTGCAAGAATAAGGGCCAGAGAAAAAATGGACATCCTGATGTATGAAGGAAACTTAGACGTTGAGGAGCTGCTAGATTGGTTTAGAGCTCTGGATAAATACTTCGACTATGAATATATCGAAGAGGATAAGAAAGTAAAACATGTTGTCACTATATTGAAATGGCATGCAGCACTATGGTGGGATGAAATGAAGGTTGACAGGCATTGCAAAGGTAAGAAAAGATTCAAAATCTGGGATAGGATGGTCGCAAAAATGAAGGCCAAGTTTATACCCACAGACTATCAAATTAACCTGTTTTGAAAAATGCAAAATTTGAGAAAGAAGGGGATGACAGTGAAGGAATACACTGAAGAGTTTTACCAACTTAACATCAGAGCAGGTCATCATGAGAGTGATGATGAAAAGGTTTCCAGATACATGAATGGTCTGAGATATGACATTTAGGATGAGATGAGCATGGTGATGATCAGAAATGTGGAAGATGCTTATCAGATTGCTCTGAAGGAAGAAGAAAAATTGGCCCGAAAGCAAGGTCAAAGGGGCAGAGCTAGAAGTCAAAGAAAAGGAAAAGAAATTGCCCAAGATAGAGTACAGAAGCCCAAAGCTGAAGAAAAGAAACCTCATAATCACCCAGGAAGGGGAGGAAGTTCACAGAGATGACAATATGTCGATAAGAACACTTTGTCGTGAGAAAGAGGAAGAGGCAGAGGCAGAGGAGGCGAGATAAAATGTTTTGTTTGTGGAAAGATCAAACACAAGTCTTTTGAATGTCCTCATAGAAAAATAGATGGTGGAGAAGCTCACATTTCAGAAGCACAAAGGCGAAATGTTGAGGTAGAAGATGCAGAAGGTAGAATATCCTTAATGATGAGGAAAATTCTCTTGAAACCAGAGAAAGAGATGGAGAATCCATTCCAGAGAAACTGTTTGTTCAGAACTTCTTGCAAGACCAAGGATAGGGCATGTAAGGTAATTGTAGATAGTGGAAGCACAAATAATCTAGTATCCACATAAATGGTGGAGAAGCTAGAATTGGGGACAGTTTCACATCCAAGCCCATATAAAGTCTCATGGATGCAAAAAGGACATTAGGTAACTATCACTAAACAATGTTTATTTGAATTTAAGATAGGGGGATATAGAGATGAGATTTTGTGTGATGTTATTCCCATGAATGTCTGTCACCTTTTTTGGGGAGTTTTTGGCAATAGGACAGAAATGTTGTTCATGATGGGAGAAAGAACACATACACCTTAGAAAAGAATGGTAGGACACATATGTTTCTCCCAATTGAAGACAAGGAGGTGAAAGAAGAAACAAGCAACACTATCCTTCTCATGGGTGGGAAGGAACTTCTAGATGAAGTCAAGAAAGAAGAAGACATGCAGTTTTTTGTGGTAAGGAAACCTAGAGTCATTTTGACCAATACCTCGATATATGATCTACCAGAGGAAATTCAGGAAATGATGGAGAATTTCGTTGATATAGTGGTGGACGATTTACCTTGTTCATTGCCACCCATTAGAAGTATAAGCCATCACATCAAACTTATACCAGGAGCGAGTTTACCAAACAAAGTAGCGTATAGATTGATGTCGTGGGAGAATGAAGAAGTCAAGAAGCAAGTCCAAGATTTGATGGACAAGGGGTTGATAAGAGAAATCTTCATTCCATGTGTTGTACCAACAGTGTTGAGTCCAAAGAAGGATGGTGGATGGAGAGTGTGTACAGACCCGAGGGCTATAAACAAAATCACCATCAGGTACATATTTCCTTTACTGAGGATGGATACCTTGGTGGATTGCTTGAGTGGAGAAATTTTTTTTTCAAAAATTGATTTGAAAAGCGGATATCATCAAATTAGAATGAGGGAAGGTGATGAATGGAAGACAACATTCAATATGAATGAAGGATTATATGAATGGCTTGTCATTCTGTTTGGTTTGACGAATGCACCAAGTACTTTCATGAGGTTAATGAATGAAGTCCTGAAAGATTTCACTGGAAAGTTTGTAATTGTATATCTTGATGATATACTGGTCTTTAGTAAGACTAAGGAACAACATCTAAAGCACCTAACTCTAGTAATGAGGAGGTTGCAACAAGAGAAGTTGTTGATAAATATGAAGAAGTCATCTTGCATGAAGAAAGAACTCATTTATTTGGGTTTTGTGATCTCTTCGAATGAGTTGAAGTTGGATCCTGAGAAGGTAAAAGAAATCAAAGAATGGCCATTGCTGAGAAATATCTTTGAAGTCAGAAGCTTCCATGGACTAGCTAGTTTTTACAGGAAGTTCATAAGAAATTTTAGTGGAATTTTTGCGCCAATGATGGACATCATCAAGAAAAGACATAAATATTCTCATTGGACAGAGGAAGCAGAGAGAAGTTTCAAGTTGCTCAAGGAAAAGATAACCGAACAGTCAATTATGGTTCTGCCAGATTTCAGTAAGACATTTCAAGTGAGATGTGGTGCAAGTGGATTTGTGGTTGGAGCAGTCTTAAGCCAAGACAATAGACTAGTTGCATACTTTAGTTAGAAGTTGAATGATTCCAAGATGAAATCTTCCACGTATGATAAAGAGTTTTATGCAGTCATACAGACGTTGAAGTAATGGAGGCATTACTTGGTTCCGAAAGAGTTTGTTTTGTATAGAGACAACCATGCTTTACAATTCATAACCAGATAGGAGAAATTGAACCAGAAACATGAGAAATGGGTTGAATTTATGCAAAACTGTACTTTTGTTATAAAGCACATTTCTAGAATTGCTAACAAAGTTGTTTATGCATTGAGAAAGAAATGTTTGATTCTGCAGGAGTTTCGCGTGAAGACCTTAGGTTTTGATACCCTTAAGGATATGTATAGGGATGATTCAGATTTCAGGGGTGATTATGAAGCATGTGAGAATCCTGTTCTGAGAGATAGAAGCAAATGGATTGAATATTTAATTCAGGATGGATTATTATTCAAAGGAAATCAGTTGTGTATCCCGAAGAGTTCTATGAGAGAAAATATTCTAAAGGAAAAACATGGTAGAGGATTGGCTGGACATTTCGGCCATGAAAAAACATTTGTGCAGCTGAACAGTTTATATTATTGGCCAGGTATGAGGACAGATGTTAAGAAATTTGTCAACAGGTGTATAATTTGCCAGCACACAAAGGGGAAAAGACAGAATACAGGATTGTATCAACCATTGCCAATACCATAGATGTTGTGGGATGCAGTAAGCATGGATTTTGTGTTAGGACTGCCAAGGACACAGATAGGTTGTGATTCCATATTCATGGTAGTCAACAGATTCTCAAAAATGGCACATTTTATTCCATGTCAAAAACCAGTGATGCAACACACATTGCAAATCTGTTTTTCAAAGAAGTTGTTTGACTTCATGGTTTACCCAAGAGTATTGTTTCAAATCGAGATACCAAATTTGTTGGTCATTTCTGGAGGACACTATGGAAGAAGCTGGGGACTAATTTATCTTTTAGATTATCATATCACCCTCGGACAGACAGACAGACTGAGGTAGTAAATCAAATTTTAAGGGATTTGTTGAGGAGTTTAGTAGTTGAACTTCACAGTCAGTGGGATCAGATTCTGCCAAAAGTGGAATTTGCATATAACGATTCACCGAATAGGAGCACTGGACAGAGCCCATTCTAGATAATGTATAGAATGCAGTCGAGAGGAGTGTTTGAGTTGAGAGACTTAGAGCAGAGTGAGTTCAGAAGTGTTGGGGAGGAAGAATTTGCAGCAGAGATGCAAGAGATCCATAGTAAAATTAGAGAGTGGTTAAAGAATTCCAACCAGGAATATAATCGTAGAGAAAATCACCATAGAAGAGAACTTTGGTTTGAAGTGGGAGATTTAGTCTTAGCACATATAAGAAAAGAAAGGTTCCCAAGGGGAACATATAATAAACTGAAGGTGAAAAATATAAGGCTATGTAAAATCATAAGGAAATTTGAAGCAAATGCTTATGAGATAGAATTGTCAGATGGGGTAGGAATATCACCTATATTCAATGTAGCTGACTTGTATCCTTACAGAACAGATGAAGCTAGAGGAGAAGAAGACCAAAAGGAAATTCAATGGGTTAAACAGATGCTTGTAGCTGAAAATCTGCAAATGGAAAGAATAATTGATCAAAGAGTTAGAAAAAAGATCCGAAGGAAGAAATATTTTGAGTATTTGGTCAAATGGAAGGGACACCCGATTGAGGATGCCAGTTGGGAAAGCAAAGCAGATATCCAAAAACATGGGCAGGCGGTGCAGGAGGTCATAGATAGGAGTTCATGAATTTTTCATCCAGAGGAGTATGATGGAGGAGCATCATAAGCAAGACAGCAAAGCAAGCGCAAGAGTGGAGGACAGCTGGATATGCACCAACGCACATTTTGAAGGCATTTTGAATTTAAAAGGATAAGACATTAATGTAATATATTGAAAGGATGCATTCACATTTATGTTTTGATTTGTAATGCAGATCTTGAGTAGTTGCTCTCATCTGTTTGTTGGAGGCATTTATTGTATTAAATGTAAAGTTGTTGTAGCTTTTATTTCAATTAGATAACTTAGAGTGTAGGAGGGAAAACTCTAGAAAGCTCCCCCGTATGTATTGTATGTATCATTATTCTCATTTTTGTAAGAATTAGAGAGTTATAGAGCAAGAGAATAGAAGAATAGAGATTGCAGAAGAGTGTATAAGCAGATAGTTGATGTTATAGAACCCATGTATAGATGCACTTGGATTAATATAAGGAATATTTGATCCAAATTTCATGGGGTTTTATGAATTCTGTTTACATCTATTGAATGGTATGTTTACAATTAATTCCAATCTCTATTATGCATTTTATTTCAATTTTGTGTGTATGTATGATTTCATGTTGAATGTATGAAGTCTTCAAGAGGGAGAGAATGAGTTTCAATTGTTTCTCATCCTAAGAATCCCTGCAAGGAGTGCAGTGAAAGTCTGCAAAGTATGCATTGACAGGTTTTGAGTTTTACCTCATAAAATATCAGGAGAGATATCGTTGTTCTCATACCAACAGAAGTGTGAGTATAGCATAGAGTCGTGCAAGAAATGCATAGGCAGGTTGAAGTCTTATGCTTTTCCAACCCAAGTGAGGGGTTGAAGGATTTATGTTGAAAGGAGTGCATAGAAGAGGAAGACGTTAGATAACCAGAGGTTAGCGTGAGTGCCACAAGGAGTGCGCACAAAGAACCCTTGGAATTATCGAGTTTGCAGTAGAATCCAAGCTCAAAAGGGATAAATACTTAAAGGGACTCAAAGGAAGGCAGAAGGTTGAAGTCACCTCACAGAGGTTGACCCTAGAAGAATTGATGCCAAGTCCTTTGGTTTGGAGCCATTGAAAATATGAATGGATGGTGGAATTTCTCGAAGGGAGGAATACCAAAATTTCGTGAGCCATTGGATCTAGTAGATCAGTGAGAAGGATAATATTGATAACCTTTCAGCGTTCACAAACCCACGAGGACTAATATCCATTGGATCCATATCAATGGGAGCCGTTGATCTCTTGATTTCAGATCTCAACATTTTGAAAGTTGGAAGTTGAGGCATTGGACTTACGTTACACAAATAGTCCCGACATCGTGAAACGCGAAGCCACGACGTGATCATGGTTGTCGATTGAAGAGGAGGCACAGGACCCTCATATCTGGTTCTGGGGAGAGGTCCCACATTGGGTTTCGGGGTTTCGTGGATGTGGAGTGTTGGGTTTGTATCATGCCAGTACCCCCAAAATCACGATTCACGAAATACCTTTTCGGATAAAGGTTGTGGTCACATTGGTTGGTCACGTGGGTAAGATTTCGCGCCTAGTGTTTGTTTTCTCAAGCATAGATCCTAAGAAGGACCTATGGTTACAAGTGTGAAGATTCCAGCTGGGAATCGAAGAGCCATTTCAGCTCAAGGGGAGATTAAGAACGATCCTTAGACCGGGAGTTCAAGAAGAACCTACTGAGGTAGGGGTGTTGCATCAATTCCATGGAAAATGAGGCACATAAGAAGCACATCAAAGTTTAATACAACAAGTGTGTCTTCCCTCAAATATTTTCTGAAGGCAATCTCATCTTAGTTTGTGATCATGAAAATATACCCTTGGGGAAGACACGTTTAATCTGATGTGGCACTAGACTTAGAATGTGAGGTGTGTCCTAAAGAAAGGAGCTTACAAAATTTTATATTAAGAGATGAATGTGCTAGCCAAGCCTAGGGATGGGATCTACCTCAAGAGTTACTACACTTGAGCAATGATACCTGGGTGTTTTCCCCTTTGTAATTGTTGTATATTAATAGTATTTAGGACTATTTTAGTTTCATTTCCTTGGTTTTTTCTTATTGTGCTTCTGCTTGGTTAGCATATGTTAATGGAATCTATGGTATTTATAGGATTTGTGGAAACTGCTATTCGTCACACTTGGAACCTTGCTTCTGCTACTTGGGTGATTTATTCACCCATGGGCTAGTTGGTGACTTTAGGAGACACTTGTCTCGGTCCTGCAAACAACAATGTGGACGAATACAACATTTTGATCGAACTCATTGTAAATTCCATCTCAAATGGAATTCAATCTTTGGAAGTTCACCTGAATTCCCATCTGGTAATGTATTAGTTAAATGGAGAGTATTTTTTTTGTGACCCTACTCTTTACTGACGATTCCTATAAAAACATCTTCTAGAGCATTATTTTGGTTTTATTACTTATGTGTGTGTTCCTAGGAGTCATAATCTCTTTATTGAAACATTAGCTAATTATGTGATGGATCAACATTTTTTTCATTCATTAATAAGAATCATACATATATGTAAAATCAATTCATTGCATAATCACATGAACATAAGTAAAAGATGATCAAAATTTGTATAGATTATTTCAATATTCATCAAGTAAAAAAATGTAGATTGTATTTACAAAATTGAGCTTCCAGCCCTTGATACACACACACACATGATCAATAATACATAATATATATGACTAGGCTGAGGGACATGTCCCTGCATGGGATTTGTGATAACATACAATGGTGTTTTCCAAACAACAGAAGAACCAGACTCAAGCCCACGGTACCCCAACCACTTGTCATTGCATGTGCTCCGACAGGTCCTCAATATGTATCATCAAAAATTGGTGAGTGATTCCATCCAAATTTCTCTGAACATGTTGTAACACTCTCTTTGCATCCCCTCGGGGATGGTATTCACCCCTTCCACGATGTATGTGACTTGAATATTCTTATGGTTTAATAAATCCCACACTTTTTCATTCATGTTTTTTTATTAGGATGTGGGCCACACCAAAACATTCTTTTTTTGTTATTTCTTGATTTCTTTATTAACATAAATTTATATAAAATTAGATAAATTTAAAATTTAAAAATTTTTACCTATATTTCTAAATGCAATGTTGTGAGGAAATGTCATATCCAGGTCTTTGAGAAATATTATCCCTACAAAAGGATAATTTTTTATCATGATTATATGTCGTGACCATCATGCAAAGAGCTCATCATCATACATACTAGCTATTCACCTACCCCCCAATCGCTACATCATATTTTACCAATGGGCCATTTTTTGTTCTCCCGTCCTTGTTGGGTCAAGCCCTACCCATGGACTAAGTGTTGGAACTCTCTCAAAGAAGAAGGAGCATGAGATGCTCCCTTAACCAAATTTATTCATATTACCTATCTTGTAGTCTATAATTTGAGCCTTCATTGATGGTAGCAGGGATGAGCACCAATTGAATACTATAGGTCACAAGCACTCCACCCCATAGAACATCTTCATGCATGTTTCTTGGTGTAAGGATGCAGATCTTGCTATTTGAGAGATGGTAAATAGTATTATCTTTAGACCTAGGATTTCAACGCTTCTTATTGGTATATTCATACCTGCCTTTTAGGTACTAGGAGCACAATATGTGGTGATGTACTCATCAATTATCATGTTGCGTCCATCTCATGTTCTCAATTTTATTGCCTCTCCTCACCGAGAGAGGCTTATTATAAAGTACATATTCTCAACCTCTATTTTTAAAGGTTGACCATCTAGCATAAAATCATCTTCATCTAAGCTCTGTTGACCACACACTTATACTGAGAGTGGGGGGTGAATCGGTATAAGACATTTTTTTTACTTTTTCAAACATTCATCAACCATAAGAAAACAATAAAATTGTAGAACATGGAAAACAATATTTACGTGGAAACCCTTTCAAGAGAAAACCACAAAACTTCTCTTTATAATTCTTTGTGTGAAATAACCTATTATTACAAATATTTGTAGGAACCAACATACTGGAGACACCAATCCCCACTTTCAAAAATCCTGGTAAGCACCAACCCACTCTTATAAATATTCTTAGACACCAATATAATAGAGATACCAATCCCCACCGCTAAGAACCAACTTAGAAAGAGACACCAATCTCTTATAGATCTTTGTAGACACGAATCCCCACTGCCAAGCACCAACTTTGCAAGGGACATCAATCTCTTAAAAATATTCATAGACACCAATATATTGGATACACTAATCCCCATTGCTAAGCACCAACTTAGTAAGAGACATTGATCTATTTGTGTGAGTTTCACCAACCCTCATAGAGTCTGCTTGCTACCCCTACCTTCACCAGGTAATCTTGTTGCTTCTGTCTTCACCAGGTATACTCACTACATTTTCCTTCACCAGGTATACTCATTACTTTTGTCTTTACTTGGTCTAACCAAAATTTGAATTTCCAAATGGTAACTTTTTAAAATCTTGTTGTTTTGGGCCTCTTCCCAAGAATGAACTTGTACAACATGCCACGTATCCAATTTTGCAAATTTTATTATGAAATTGTCACTTGATGTAATTTTGTATGTCTCCTTTGTTCTTTGAAATTTCCAAAGTTTGAAGAGTCCCAAAAAATAATTTATAGTGAAAAATCCAAGATGAATCGTTTGAAACTGATTTCAAGAGCATTTAGGAACCCTAACTTCCATAGGGAATATATATGAAAGTATAAAAAACTAACATCTGAAATTTCTACCAAATGTACACCAAGATCTCTCATCTGTAATTGCAAAGATTCAAGGTATGAAATTGTTGGAAAATTGTTTGTCATTGATTTCAACCTTAGAAGAAACCATAAAATAAATCCCAGAATCCCCTAAAAGTGATGATGATGTGTCCACTTGAAGAAGCCTTGAAGAGCCTTGAAGAATCCTTGACATAAATGTATATAACTCCAAAGTGGTCCCCTTATGACGTAGATTTTAATCATGCCCCTCATGGGATGAGATAACATGTGGTTTTTTCCACATGCACACTTTTATTCATACATAAATGGATCCCACAATATGTCCAATATAAATACTACAATCCTACAGATGTCCAAGATAAATATTGCAAGATGGGGATTGTTAAAAGTATTAATATTTGGTCAATTTCGATACCCTATCTTTGAGGGAATTTTTAACTTGCATAACTAACTCAAATGGAAGCACAAGTTACATTTTTTCAAATATTATTCCAATAGCTTTCCAATGGTATATGGAAGTCACTTCAACTCCCTAGGAATGAGGAGATATGAGTTTTTTCGTCCAATAACTCAGCCAAAAAATTGTGGTCGGCTCAACTAATGTTTGGGGAATAATTACTATAAATAACGATAGAATTTCACATTTTTAGTGTAACCAACAAAGAGATCAAGTATGAGGTGTGATCAAGGTGTTTGGGTGTCTTTCTGGTGTGCAAGGGAAGTCTAAAGGATTCTCTTAAGGTCTTTCTTATTCTCAAGGTATGTTATGACGTTGTGACGCTGCCGCATGCACTGCTATGAGGTTGTGATGTTGTCGTGAGTGGATATTGTCATTAATATAAATTGTCGTGAATGGATTTTGTTGTTAGTGGATGTTTCCATCAATTATTACATTTTTGGAATGATGTTATGGGTATTTCTAGAGTTTGAAGGATTGTCTACGGAATGAAGCATGTAGGTGAAGTAAAAAATACTATATGTATGAATATATTGTATTGGTGATATCTTATTGAGTTGGTGCGTATTTTAGAAGATTGGTGTCTTCATTCAGCAAATCTGTTCATGTGCTTTAGGGAGTGGATGCTTCCTTCCAGTTACAGTTGAAGCTGGTAAAGCTAGGGGGTTGGTTCCTCCTTCTAGTTAGTGTTGGTAAATCAGGGATTTGGAGCTTCCTTTAGGTTGGTGCATGTAAATCATAGGGTTGGTTCCTCCTAGTTGGTGCACGTAAATCATAGGGTTGGTTCCTCCTAGTTGGTGCTGGAAAATATTGTAATTTTGTGCTTCCTATGAATGAAATCTCATCATCGACGATAGTTTGTATCCTCAATGGGTGGATTTTATTCTTTATTGTTGTTTGAATCATGAAAAAGTGGAGACTATTATTAAAAATTCTCATAGCGGAGATTGTGGTGGTCATTTTTCTAGGTTGGTGACAACCCAAAAAATATTGTGCACTAGATAATTTTTGTCGGCAATATTTAAAGATTGTATTGAGGCAGTTAAAAATTCTTATCCTTCTCAACTTTTTACTAGAAAAATGTGTGCATAAAACTCTTTTGTTTCCCATCATCATCGTTGGCCCCTTCACCAAGTAAGGGGTGGATTTTACAACATGTCATCCAGCTTCAGATAGGGGGAATAAATTATAATCATGGCCATTGACTACTTCACGAATTGGGTGGATGCCATGCCTATGTTTTCCAATGATGGTGAAAAACTCACACTTTTTAAATTCAATCAAGTAATAACTAGGTTTGGAGTCCCGAGAGCGATTGTCACCGACCATGAAAGTCACTTTCAAAACAAGATGATGTTGGAATTGGATTTGAAGTTGGTATTCAAATAGGATCATGTGTATCCTTACTACCCTCAAGTGAATGATTAAGTAGATCCTGTTAATAAGTCTCTCAAGACCATCCTCCAATGAATGGTTAACGCAAGTAAATCAAACTTGAATTTGATGCCCTATCTGGCATTATGGGTGTATAGAACCTCGAAAAAGACTATCATAGGGTTTCCACCCTTCCAACTCATTCAAAATGTGGAATAAGTTCTTCTTGTTGAGTGTGAAATTCCCTTGTTTAAGATAGTTGTTGAGATCCTTCCACACACTTATGATTTAGAGGAACACCTTTTTCACCTTGCGCATCTTGATGAACAACGCTGAGCATGTATAAATAAGAATTCCTTTTTCACCTTGAGTATGTATAAATAACAATCATACATGTACATAGAATAAATTAATTGCATAATCACTTAAATATAAGTAAAATATGATCAAAATATTTATATATTATTTCAATATTCATCAAGTACAAAAATGTAGATTGTATTTACAAAATAGTGCTTCTAGCCCTTGATATACATATATATACGATAGATAATACATAATCTATATGACTAGGCTGAGGGCCCTGCCTCTGCATGGGCCTTGTTATAACATACAATGGTGTTTTCCAGAAAATAGAAGAGTCGGAACCAAGCCCATGGTACCCCGACCACTTGTCGCTGCATGCGATCCGACAGGTCCTCAATTTGTATCATCGAAACCTTGAAAGTGAGTCCATCCATATTTCTATAAACATGTTTTAAAACTCTCTTTTCACCCCTCAGGGATGGTATTTTCCTCTTCCACTATTTGTATGCCTCGAATATCCTTCACTGGGTATGCTTGTTGCTTCTGCCTTCACCAGTTCTACTCACTACTTTTTCCTTCACCAGGTCTACTCACTACTTCTATCTTTACCAGGTCTAACCAAAATTTGAATTTCCAATTGGTAAATTTCTCAAATATTTTTTTTTTGCGCCTCTTCCCAAGAATAAACTTGTACAACATGCCACATATCTATTTTTGCAAATTTGATTATGAAATTGTTACCTGGGGTACTTCTACATGTCTCCTATGATCTTTGAAATTTTCATAGTTTGAAGAGTCCCAAAAAAGATGTTATAGTGAAAACTCCAACCTAAATTGTTTGAAACTAATTTCATGAGCATTCAGGAACCCTAACTTCCATAGGGAATATCTCCGAAAGTATAGCAAACTAACATCTAGAATTTATACCAAATGTACACCATGATCTCTCATTTGTCACTGCAAAGTGTCAAGGTATGAAAGTGTTAGAAAATTGGTTGTCATTGATTTAAACCTTACAATAATACCTAAATAAAATCACAGAAGCCCCTAAAATTGATGATGATGTGTCCACTTGAAGAAGCCTTGAATAGCCTTGACATCAATGTATATAATTCCAAAGTGGTCCCCTTATGGTGTAGATTTTAATCATGGCCCTCATGGGATGAGATAACATGTGTTTTTTTCCACATGCCCACTTTGACTTATAAATAAATGGACCCCACAATATGTCCAATATAAATATTACAAGCCTACATATGTTCAAGATAAAGATTGCAAGATGGAGGTTGTTGAAAGTATTAATTTTTGGTCAATTTGGACACCCTATATTTGAGGTCATTTTTAAACTACATAAATAAATCAAATGGAATCATAAGTTACATCATTGGAAACCTTATTCCTATACCTTTCCAATGGTATATGGAAATCCCTCTAACTCCCTAGGAATGAGGAGATATGAGTTTTTTTGTCTGATAACCCAACCAAAAAATTGAGGTCGACTCAACTAATGTTTGGGCAAGAATTACTATAAATACAGGATAGAATTTCACATTTTTAGTGTAACTAACGAAGAGATCAAGTCTAAAGTGTGCTCAAGGTCCTGGGGTGTCTTTCTTGTGTGCAAGGGAAGTCTAAAGGATTCTCTTAAGTTATTTCTTATTCTCAAGGTATGTTATGAGGTTGTGATGTTGTCGTATGCACTAGGTTGTGATGTTGTTGTGAGTGGATGTTGTTGTTAATGGAAATTCTCATGAATGGATGTTATCGTCAATGCTTACATTTTTTGAATGATGCTATGAGTGTTTCTAGGTTTTGAAGGATTGTCTATGTTAGGACCACATATTGTACCCTTTTTACCCATACTTTTTGCCATTGTTATACCCTTCATCACCTGTATTTAGACTTATACTATCATTCCACCTGATCATTCCAAGGTACACAAAGTCCTTTCTCATTAATACACGTTTAATTTGTTTTGCATGATATTTTACATCACTCTTGTACTTAACCATTGATTAGAAGTGCATAAGTGTCTATATCTGCAGAATAGTATTCAAGACCGATGCTGAAACACAGAACTGTCCAAGTTGATGCTGAAACACGGAAACTGCTACACAGTCTGAGGATGCACATGCTGAAACACGGAGCTGCTACACAGTCCTAGGATGCATATGCCGAAACACGAAGCAGCTACATGTTTCGAGAAGGCAGATGTTGAAACACGGAGCTGTCACTCCGTTCAGATATGCAGATGCTGAGACACAGTGGAGACCACCACGATGCTGAAACACGAGCCCTGACAGTTAGCAGTCAAGGTCGACACAGTCAAAGGGCGCAATTCACGTGGCCAAACAGCCCATGAATTGCGATGTTGAAACAGCATCAGCAGCTATGAGAAGAAGCTGTTACACCAGCCGTAACAGCAATGCCTCGTCAGCTCCTGTATT
>JASDQU010737528.1:209524-231505 GCA_032191745.1 Picea mariana
GGATTTCCAGCAGCCTCACCATAAGGATGTGGATCTGAATATTGAACCAAGAAAATATGACTCGAAGGCAATGGTTCGATGGAAGTGAGTGCAATAGGAGGCTCCTTGAAATCAGATTGAGTCCTCCTAGTATTGCTTGGATCAATGATGAGATCCCATGCATCCTGAAGAGTAGTCTGTGCCCACTTGGGCCTCTACTCTGGCTCTGCAACTGCATCTGGATGCTCTGACTCTGCATCTAATTGTACTGACTCTGAATCTGAATCTGAATCCTCCAAGTCCTCTGAATTAGAACTCTCATTTGAAGAAGAGTCATCATGTGCACGCTCATCATCTCAGACAGGTAGAAGAGTGAAGGTCTCTGCAACCGATTGCTGAGGTACATGAGAGACACTTTCCTCGAATTAGACACTACACTCAATGATGAGTCAGTCTGAGGAAAGATCAATAAGCTGATATTCCTTCACACAGTTGGGGTATCCAACAAAAATGCACTTAGTGCTCTATGGATCAAGTGCCTTCCTCTTTTCAGAGGGAATCCTGGCCCATGCACGTGAACCAAAAATATCAAAGTGGGTCACTTCCTGTTTAATACCACTTCAAGAATCATAGGGGGTCTTATCCTTGATAGATCTATGGGGAGATATGGTTTGGATGTATGTTTCACAGTTAATTGATTTGTCCCATAGTCTCTGTGGTAGTGACTTTGCATGCAACATGCAAGATTCCATCTCCTTTAGATATCGGTTTTTCCGCTCAGCAACTCCGTTTTGTTGTGGAGTGTAGGGAACTGTATGTTACAACTGAATCCCTACCTCATGGAAAAGATTGTGGATCTCATGATTCACATACTCTCCCCCATTATCAGTTTGGAGGACTTTGATCTTCTTTCCGGACTGTGTCTCAACCAAATCTTTGAAATCTTTGAGGTGTTGAAAGACCTCGGATTTTTGCCTGAGAAAGTAGATCCATGTAAAATGTGATAAATAATCAACAAAAATGAGAAAAAACCTCTCTTTGTTGATTGATGGATGTGGAAAAGGACCCATGAGGTCACTATGGATCATATCTAAAGGTACGAAAGCTCGCTGAGACTTTCCCTTGTTAAATTTCTCTTGAGGGTGTTTTCCGAGAACACATCCCTCACATACTCCCTTGGAGAAATGGATGTCTAGTAGACCATCAACTAATTTTCGCTTTCTAAGTTTTTGCATGTATATGAAATTCAAATGTCCAAACCTTTCGTGCCATATCCTACTACTTTCATTAGCATGAGTAAGGAGTAAAGTAGAATCAGGTTCAATGAATTCAGAAAATGTATACAATGTAGACTGATGATTTACCTCGCCGGTAGAAACCATGGAGTTGGTTTTCATGTCATAGATGTCCACGGAATTTGGTGTGAATACAACTCTCTTTCTAGTTCCAGAATTCGTCATCTAATACATGGAGAGAAGGTTGATAGAAAGCTTGGGAACATGCAGCACATTCTTGAAGCTTCCATTGGTGAGTTCAATCTTTCCTTTGCCAGTGACTTCAACAGAAGAGTTGTCCCCCATCAGAATAGGAGGACCTTTGCATGCATCCAAAGAATAATATACTGCTTTTGAGGTAGCCATGTGATGTGATTCTCCTGAATCTACGATCCAAGCATCAGGAGAGGAGTTGATGGCAATCAAGGCATGGCTAGAATTGCCTTTCTTGAAATTCGGATCTTCTGGCTTCTTCTTCTTTGCACCCTCAGGGATGCGATCTCCAAGGTTGTTTTTTTGAAGTATCTGAGACATCAGATCTATTTTTTTTTGCATGCATGCATATTCCGAATGGAATCCTTTGTGACAGTACGTGCATTTCTCTCCTTTTCTTCCCTTTTCTCCTTTGGATCTGGAGGCATCGGTGAAAGGTTTTGTGTACCCTTCCTTCTTCATATGTGAATGAGATTTCCTCTTATATTTTTCTTTAGATTTCTGATATTTCTGGCTTCCATCATGCATAGTGAGTGCATGCACCCTTGGGCCTTTGATTGCACCCATGTTGATGAGTTTGGTTTACTCTTGTGTCAGGGATTCGATAAAGTCCTCAAGAGAAGGCATCTTCCAGGTGGCTCCAGAGGCGAATCTAACAGTATGGAATGTGGATACAAATATAGAGAATTCAAGTCCAATCTTGGAGAGAATGGTGAGAACCATTTGTTTCTCCTCCATCGATTTATCAACCCCGTAATCTTTGAGTTACGACAGTAAATCCTTGAATTTTGTAAAGAAATATTGGATATTGTCGAAGCTTTTTGGATCCAATGTGAGTAGCTCCACCTCCAAAATGTGTCCCCTTATATCATCCTATTTTCCAAAGAGCCCTTCCAATATTTTCCAGGCTTCATTGGGATTCTTACAGGAAGATATGTGAAAAAGGAGATCGGGAGAGATAAGACTGCAAATTGTTCTGAGTGCCTTATCCATGTGATTTAAGTACTTGAATTTTTATATGGATGATGTCGGTTCTATATATGTATTCATGGTTAACCTATACAACCCTCTGGATCAGATATGTATGGCTATTTTCTCCTTCCATGCAAAATAGTTGTAAGGTGTAAGAATGAATTCTTTTTGGAATTCCATCTTCTCGATGTCTTCAATCTTTTGTACCTGCAAAAAAATTTGGTGTAGCTTTTGCTTAGCAGTTCGTTGGCTCTGATACCATGTAAATGTGTTGAAACTTCATAGAATATATCTAGCTAAACAACAATACACACATTTGTAGAGAGAATTGGAAAAGGAAGAAGAAGGAGAGAAAGAATGGAAGAATTATCATTAACCGTTGTGAATAATGAATAATTTACACATGATATACTCTGTATAAATCAATGATTTTGACTTGAGGTGAACCAAGTCTCCATAGTGGTGGTCTAGAGTGATATGGACACACACCAGTAGTTACGGGAGTGAACCACCACCTATTCTAGTCTCTCAGGCAGTTACGAAAGTGAACTGCCACCTAGTTGAGTTAACTAGTCAACTAGTCTTCAGTTAACTGATTGAACAGAAAGTAGTGAGGAGTTAAATCAAGGAATCAAGGCTAATGCACCACTCTGGTGATTATACCAAGGAAAGTTTGAATTATCATGGTGATGATCCCAATGCAACATCTAAACTCAACTCAACTAGTCAAACTAAAGTGTGAACTGAAAGAGAATATTCTCCAGGTAGAATATTCTCTCCTAAAATATAGGAGATTGGATAATGACTAATTATGACTAATAAACAAATAAAAACCTTAGGAAAAAGAAATCCTAGGTGTGTGTGAAGTAACTCCAATAGATTTTAGGCAAGCTATAGTAAATGGATACACTGCACCAAATTCTCCCCCAAAAGATAATGTTGGGAAAAATATTAGTGAATAAAATTAAAAGGATATTAATCCCACTCTAAGTGGTCTAATAGGTTTAGAATTTGTTAAAATTATGCATTGTGATTCTGCAAAGGAAATTTGGGACAAGCTCAAGAATGTGTATGAAGGATATTCTAAATTCAAATGGGCCAAGATTCATACTTACATAGGACAATTTGAACATTTGAGAATGAAGGAAGATGAAGTTATTGCAACTTATTTTCTTTGAGTTGATGAAATTGTGAATACTATAAGAGGATTGGGAGAAAATATTGAAAATTTAGTTATTGTGCAAAAGATATTGAGATCTCTCCCAATAATATTTGACCCTAAAATATCATCTCTAGAAGAAATAAAAGATCTGGCTACGTTGAGCATGGATGCATTACATGGAATAATTCCATCATATGAAAAGAGAACATAACACAAAATACATATGGAATGGAAACAACTTTCAAAGCCTCCAAGAAGACAAGAAAGAACAAGCCAAGGTCAAAACCCCGCTCCAACAATAGTGATGATATAGACAATGAAGAAGCACCCAACTTTTTGAGAAAGATAAAAAGAGGAACTAGAAAGTACAAAGGTAATATTCCTTTCGAATGCTTTAAATGTGGTAAAGTTGGACATTTTGCTTCTAAATGTCCTTATGCAAGGGGTTCGGATAGTGATGAAGAAGAATTTCCTAAGAAACAAAAGAAATATCAGAAAAGAGAGAAGGAAAGAAATAAAGGAAGATTTTTGAAAAATAAAATCCTGCATTCAAACTATGATAGTTCCTCATCCGATGAAGATGATGATAGTGACAGTGAATCAAGAAGAGTACTCTTCATGGCGTTAGATATTCAAGAGGAAACTACTAAAAAATAATGAAGGAGACTATGAAGAAGAAGGATAAGTGAATCTTTAGGTAGGATTGATTAATGCCTTAAGTGATCTAGAATAGCAAGGAAGAAAAAAAAGTCTCTCAAAGAAGAGTTATGTAAACTGAAGGAAGGATTTCAAAACCCTAGAAAAAATTATGAAGGAGCCAAGAAGACTATCATAGATCTAAAGATTCAGTTGGAATAAGCCAAAGTGATTGAAGAAACACTCAAGAGACAACTGAAAGAAAATAATAAAATAACAGAGAATCTAGAAGTTGTAATAGTCTCACTATGAAAGAAACTACAAAAGAAGGACATTCAACTAAATTTTGGCAATAACACCAAAATACTGGATGAAATCATTTGCAATAAAAATCCATTCTATGAAAATTTTGGACTTGGATACAAACAAAATAATATTGATGAGGGTTCAATCCCTATGATGACATAAAATGAAGCAGAGAAAATAAGTTATGAAGATACTATCAAGGGTTCCATCAAGAAATAAGAATGAAATACTCTAAAGAAGGAAAAACATAAATAAATAAAAATAAAGAAGAATCAAGAAGAAGTTCATGCATTCATAGGAACATGGAATAAACAACCAAAAATGAAGAAGAGAAGACCTTTATTTCAGAAGAACAACACCAACTAGAAGACTACCCATACCCAGGTACCAAAATATTTTTCTTGGCTTACATTATTCTTGTAATAATTTTGGGCATAAAGCCATAAATTGTAGAGCCTATGCAAAGGGTATAAACACCTAGAACAAATGTAGATATGAAAATACCAAGAATCATTTTGAATTCAATTATCCCAGAAAGTCTCTTGAGGCATTTGAAAAAAATTAGAATAGTTTTAGTGCTCTAGGTTATGAAATTGAATTCTACAAATGTAACAATTTTGGACACATAGCCAGAAATTGTAGAAGTGATTTCATAGTTTCTTCAAGGGAAACTAGGCATGTTCCTTTCAATCATATAGGGGGGCAATAGAGAACTTGGAAAATGAAGCAAGAAGATTTGAAGGTTGAGGAATGTGGGTTTTCCTTACAAGCCCAAAATAGAAGAAGCCATTGGTATATTGATAGTGGATGCTCAAAGCATATGACTAGACAAAAAAATATATTTCTAACATTAAATAAAGAAAAAGACGGGTTTGTCACGTTTGGCAATGATAACTCAACTAAAATTATAGGAAAATGAAAAATCAATCTTCGAAACAAAGATGTTGTGGCATAAAATTCCCTACTTATTGAAAATATGAAGCATAATTTGCTAAGTGTGAGCCAAATATGTGATCAGGGACACACACTTATATTCAATTCAAAAGAGTGTTAAAAAAGGAGAGAAGGATCAGTCAAACTAGTGGCAGCAATGACAAGGACTCCAAACAAAATATACATCTTGAATGAGATGGAAGAAGAAATATGTTGTTTGGGAAAAGAAGATGAAAGTTGGCTTTGGAATATGAGAATGGGCCATATAGACTTTGATAATATTGTCAATATTAGTAAGAAGCAAGTTGTAAGAGAAATGCTAGAAATTACAAAGCCAACGAATACTATGTGCAAGCACTGTCAGCATGGAAAACAAACAAAAGTTGAATTCAAGACAAAGAAAATATCTACTACAAAAACATTGGAGATTGTACACAGTGATTTGTGTGGGCCTGGTATCCACAATTTCTAAGGATAACTAAGGAGATGATGTATCTATGCCCTTAGGTTGTAGACATGGAGTATCGAGAATTAGTTTTGTAGTGATTAACCTTGCACAATATTTTACTGCAAACATATTTTCAATAAAAGAATAGAAAATATACAATGGAAAATACACACATTACATAGATATTTTTCCCCTGGAAACCCAAACCGGGAAAACCAACATATTCTATATTCATTCATTGTGATACATTGTTTACAATACAATATACATATAGGAGCCACCGACATCCAAAACCCTAACCCAATGACCTGGATTAGTCAACAACCCTAATTCCTTAAACAAAAATAGAAAACCATCGGCAAAAACCATGTGTCAAAAAAACTCCCAACAATGGACATGAAAATTGAGGCGACATGAAAAACAAGGAAAAAATGCGACATGTTTCTCAAGGGAAAAAATGTGACACTATAGCTAGTCGTGCAAAGAATATAACACATACCGAAAAAGTTTGACCAGCAGTGTCCACTTGCACAAATAAAGGTCCACTTCACTACCACATCCTAATTTCATCATGAGGCTCTCCAACACATCATCTTACTTTCGAAAGACATTGGGTATTTCTCCATGAGGTACAAGCCAAGTATTATGGTGAGTGTCATTTAATTATTTGAGGCATTTGAGTTTGTTGCATTTTAAATTGCTTTTGATTATGTAACGTCTGCTTGGAAATTATGTTCTTTGCCTTGTTTGACCTGGGTGGTTGACATTACACCTTAGTAAGTGGTCACCCTTTGGGATAGGTTTTCCACTGGGAGGTCCTTTTAACGAGTCATCATTCCATTTCCAACCATACCTATCACTTTCCACACTTCACCCCCTCATCTCCTTACCTTTTGGGATTTTCGGGTGTACTGACCCAAGAAGGGATTGTCTCTCATTTCATGGGAAGAAGGGGATGAAGGCCTAGAGGCTTGTAGCTGGAAAAAGATAGACTCCAATCATGAACCTTCTATATGCTCACCCAGGGATTCTGAGGAAAATGAAATGTCTCTCATAAGACGTTGATGGGACAGGTGAAAAATAACTAATACAAAATGCCAACCAAAGTGGAGAATGTGTGGGAAATGTTGTTCATGCTTAGGTAGAATCTCCACACATTGTCTTAAACTTGGGGAATCATGATATGACCAAGGTAGAGTCAAGGTGGGCACTGATTTTCATGCTTAGGTAGAATCCCCACCTTGGCTTCAACCTGGAAACATATTAAAAGATCAAAAGGAAATAAATGGGCTTGGAAAAAGGTTGCATTAAAAATTAAGGTGCAACACACCCTTTACAAAGGCACCCATAAATGAGACACTACAATCCCTTGTATGTCATGAACACCATTACAAAAAGTCTTGCCCCCATCCATGTCACTTTTTCCACATGACCTAGAGAGGGTTCCACCTAGACAACACTCCTAAACTTGAGGCATGATTCACCCAATAGGTTTCTTTGTCAACCCTCCCATACCCAAACTTGGAAAATTTCATAGGGTATTTGAGCACTTGTTTATTTTGTGAGGTGGTTTTTAATGGACATACTTAGACAGATATTTTATTGAATTGATTTTCTTATCATGATGCATTTGACTTGATATCCTTGGAGGGTGTATTCATTTTCTTTTCAGGACCTAGTTGGTGGACAAATATGGAAGGACAAGCCTAGCTTGAGCTTCCTTGGGGCTTGAAGCCCACGAGTTGGATACCATGGCCCATGCACTAGATGATGATGAAAGCCTTTGGAGGCTTGAGAGGAACCTTGAAAGACACTTCCCATCCCTTGATCACCCCAACGACCTACCTTTGGAGGATAAAACACCACATTTTGGGGGTGATGTCATGCATGAGCTAGGGTTTTTGGTGGTGGTGATGTTGTTGGTTGACACATGGCATATTTTTATGGAGAAGAGTACCTTGGCTTGAAAAAGAAGACCAGAGCACTTGAGGAGAATTCCTTTGGAGGTCCAACATGGCATATTCAATCCCAACGTCCTATTCTTGATGCCAAATTGTTACCCTAGAATGGTGATGTCATGTTTATTTTAGGGTTTCTTATGTGCAAAATCAAATTGTAAATTGTAAATGGGAAAAGTAAGGGTTTTTGACCCCTTAATTTGTGATTTACCCTAAAATTAAGTTGATGGACACTTTTAGGAGAATTTTTATAAACAAGGATGACTTCCATTTCATTTTTATCATAGCTCTCCCATTGTGAGAAGACTATTGTGGCTGAAATTTGTGCCCTACTTCGGCAATTTGGTATCTCTCTCTTGTGCAAATTATTTTTGGTGATATATCTTGGTGAATTGTTGAGATAAGGTGGTTTTCACCTCTTAGAGACCTCTTCTATTGCTTATGAATGGTGTTGGAGTTACTTCACACACACCTAGGATTTATTTATTCCTTGTTTATTAGTCATAATTAGTCATTATCCAGTCTCCTATATTTTAGGGGAGAATATTCCACCTGGAGAATATTCTCTTTCAGTCGACACTTCAGTTTGACTAGTTGAGTTGAGTTTAGATGTTGCATTGGTTTTGTCACCATGCAACATTGGGATCATCACCAACTCACTACTCTTTTTTCAGTCAGTTAACTGAAGACTAGTTGACTAGTTAACTCAGCTAGGTGGTAGTTCACTCCCGTAACTGCCTGAGAGACTAGACTAGGTGGAAGTTTACTATTGTAACTGTTGGTGTGTGTCCAGATCAATCTAGACCACCACTATGGCTCATTAGTTACTCATTTATCCTATATATTGTAAATTATTCAATCTTTGAGTGTGGAATACGGTTAATGAGAATTCTTCCATTCTTTCTATCTTGCTTCTTCTTTCTCAATTTCTCTTTGCAAATGTGTGTAGTATTTTCTAGCTAGATCTATTCTGTGCAGGTTCAACACATTTACAAATGGTCATTTCTTGGTGAAACTAGGATTTGATCTTGCATCTCTCTTGAAATTGGTAAGGAAAATCTACAATTGTTAGTTCTTTTTTTCTTGTTTCGTGATTATTATTGGTTGAAACCCTAGGAGGAGTATAAGTGTATACACCCTCCATCAAGATTCATCTCATTTTTCTATTTTAAAAGTAATTTATTGCAAGGTTTCTAGGAGGAGTACAAGGGTGTACACTCTCCTAGAGTTACCTTAGTTTGATTTTCATTCCCTAAGGAGTAAGAGGATTTACACCCCTAGGGATTTTGTTGATCGAACTCATGCTTTCAAGAATCCATTCACCTAAACTTTAAAGGCACTAATATGAAGTTTTCATTGGAGAAATAAATTGTTTGCTTTGGTAAATGTGATTTACAGAGATATTGATCTCGTTTAAGTTGGAATATTTTCTTGATGCTTTGAGGTTGCTAAGGCCTCTGGGGAATCTTGTTTTGATTGGTATTCTTAGATAGATAAATCAATAAAATATACATCCATTAGGGCTGCGTAAAATTACTCTCTTCTTGGTTATAACTCATAGTTCAAGCGTCAAAAGTTGCTAATAAATTTCCCCTATAATCTACTAGCCTCACCACACTTTTTGGATGGTTTACTTTCTTGTTTTGTGGGTTGAAATTTTATGTTGTAGCAATAGTTTTCTACAGACATAAGGATGAAAAAATATCTCTTCAATACTTGTTTATAACAGCCCTATTTTATTGTTAAAGTCTTATTCTTTCATACTTGAGTTATACTAGTAATTTATAGCTTACCTCTTGCATCATTTAACTGACTTTTAGCATCTCATTTAGCATCTATAACAACCATTTACTTGATGATATATATATATATATATATATATATATATATATATATATATATATTGACTGCTACAAATAGGGAAATCAAGCTTAACTTGCTTGTCCATTTAACCTTAAGCTTGCATACTCGTCTTTTCTTGTGTCTTGGGCAGGTACAATCATATTCTGCAGGTACTCAATCTTCTTGGAAACTATTAACCACTTCTGAGACTCATTTCCAAGCTATCTTCCACTTAGTATATTGATCTATAGGGGAATCATTTCCATTGTCTCACTTTTCATCTCATTTCTCCCTAGGATCACCCATGATTCCCCCATTGTGTTGGATTCTTCCTTCCCTAAAGCGAGGGGAGGATTTATCTGAGGTGATAGTGGTGAAAATCTCCCATAGTTATCTCCATATTGAGGATTGGTTCAGGATTTTCCCAACCTATAGTTTGTGAGATAACATTTTTGTGCCATTGTCGGGGAGGATTTTGAATCCTCTTACATGCCCTAATGACACTTTTTCAAGCTAACATCCCAAATAATTTAACCCTTTATTTCCTAGAAACTCCACTTGAAGTATTTTCCCCTTCCACCCTTGATGGGCTCTTCTTGAAGCCCATCTAGCGACTCCACCTTCCCAAAATCCATATTCCCTCAAGGTTTTTCCCCACTTGGAGATTCAAGCCTTCTGAGGTTTACCGAAGAAGGGATCCTCTCAAGTCTCCCATTGTCAAAACCTTTTTCCAAGGTACCCTCCCCCTTACTCCAATGGCTCACCCTTGGGAAAATGACCTTTATAAGCCCTTGAACATGGCCACCATTCTCGGATATCCCAATACCATGCCAAAGGAGTCTCACAAATGGTTTCCAAAGTTTCTAGGAAATAATGTAATTACTGTTGACAATCATCTCTATGCCATGGGATGAGACATGTAAAATGAAAAATTGGAACATGAGGATGTAGAAGTGACATCACTAGCCTCATCATTGATTGAAGATGATGAGAGATGGTTCAAAGGACTTCCTGATAATCACATATCATCGTATGAATACTTTTACAGGTTATTCAAGAACAGATGGACAACGAAGAAAGACAACAAAATTCTTGTATCTCATTTCAATCAGATAAAGAAGAAGGAGAATGAGACAATGAGTGAGTTTTACAACAGTTTTGACAAATTGTACAACCAAATCATGACATATCTACATCCTACCTATGCAATTGTTCATCTCCTTTAGATGAATGCATTCGATGGGAAATTTTGTTTCATCCTGAAGGATAAGAAACCCAAAACCCTGGTACAAGACAAAGAGTATAGCATAGATATTGAAGAGAACCTTCCTGACTCAAAGGTTGACCCTTTTCAGTATCCTTGTGTCAATACAGAAGAAAATACCAAAGATTCTATTGGTACTACACCAGACCCAATTTCTCTCTCAACTAAGAAGATAGACCAAATGAGTACTCAGTTTGTCCAAGCTCAGAATCAGATCATGGGCCAATTAACCACTGTGGAAAGAAATCAATCTACCTCCAAACCTTAGTTTACTAGACAATAAATATATTCCACAGGGTGGAATCCAAGGCCTCAACAAGAGGCAAAAACTCTTGAAAGATTGAACCTAGTTGGAATGGTCAACACAGAAGAGACACCATGGTGTTATACGTGCCAAGAACCTCACTGAAAGGATGAATGTCCCAAGGAGATGAAGAATCTCCTAATAGTATGAACTTCATGGACATGATCTATAACTTCCAAGAGGAAGACGTCACATAGGAATAGATTGATGAAGCCATAAGAAAAGGAGAAAGAGATGGACGACTCTAGGTATTAACCAGTTAACAAATGATCGAAGAAAGAAATTAAGGAAGAGGGAATTTTCGATGTACGCTATAAGAAATAAGGCTTCAATTCCTTTGTCACAACCATCGATTATAATTCATTTAGAAGCAATAGTTTCCCCTCCATCTACATAGAAGGTAGTGCCATCACTTCCACCTCCAATACATGAGTTTCTTCCGAAACAAATCCAACAAAAAACGAGTTTAAATTGAACATAGATATTGCATTCATTATTGGAAAGTTGAATATAACATTCCCTGTGACAGAAATGTGCAAGATCCCTTCTGTAAGGAGGGAAGTCTTCAAGTTATTAAACGTACCAGTTGAGAAAGAGGACCCTCTAATTAACCTCAATACCATGTATCTTGATCGACAGAGGGACAATAACCCTCATTTTTATCTCTTTGGGGATGAATGGCCTCCATTTGAATAATTGTATGTTGGACTTCGAAGTCTCGGAAAATGTAATGTCCTTGAAATTAATGGAACAAATTGTTTTGAGGACAACCCGACCTTATGGAAGTGTTTGTGGTATTTATTCCAAGAAGGTCAAGGTTTAAGAAATTTATGAAGATGTCAAAGTTTACCTAATTGACTTCCCTCATATTAGCCTCATTATGAACATAGTCGTGATTGATGTTCCAAATGCTTGGGGTATGATTCTATCAAGAAGTTGGTCTGTTGCTCTTGGGGGTTTCATCAGTATGGATCTCACCCATGCACATATTCCTATGGGGGATGGAACTTTTTATATTTTATATAGTTGAAAGCGGGCTGACAAGCATGTGATGGACCCCAACAGTCCTAATTACATGAGTGAGTGTGTATTTGATGTACCTCGTCACATTATTGAGTATGATCCTTGGGAATTTCCTTTTGTGCAGGAAGATTGCATAGCTACACTACTCCTAAGGACAAATGAGTACAAGGAGAATCTTCCAAAGTTCTAAGGGAAAGAGCCAGGGTCCATCCAGATATTGAAGAAACAAGATAAAGAGAATAAAGAACATGAGAAATCCATTGAAGTTGTAGTTAAATCAGAGCCTCCTTCTTATCCTTACATCGAATATATACCCTACATCAACTACATTGAAGGAAGTATTGCATTCATGTGGGAAAAAATGAAGGGAAAGCCTAAATATGATCAGAAGGATAACAACTCTTGAATTTTCCCTTAAATCGTCAAGAAGAAGTCCAAAAAGGACAAGTAATATTTGACTGCCTTGCAAGGGAGAAAGATTCCATTACTAGTAGATGGGTCTCTTCTCCGAGCCTACATATAGGGAACTTGACTTCTTAAGGGCCCAAGCCCTAGGTAAGTAGGTAGGTCATATTTCTTTCCTTGTATTTTCATATTGATTTCTCATGGTAGTTTAGTTTCATTACATCTTTCATTTTTCTCTACTTTCATTTTTCTTTCATCATATTACATGTCTAGTTTAGAAACTTTTGAAAAAATGCAAAATGTTCTTTCTAGATTAGCTGTTATTTTGAGTTTTGATATATATGGATGAAGAGTGAAAGAACCACCCTAGATTTTACAATTTTATGTTTCAATGTAGGCACAAGTACACCAGGAGATGTTGTGGTTCTCATGCACTCTACATCGAGTACATGTCCCCAAATAGGAGTAAGATGTTATCCCAAATTACTAGGGATAACAAAGGTGATGATGTCTCAAGGCCCTCAGGTTGCAAACATGGAGTACCGAGAGACAGTTTAACTAGCAGTGTACACTTTCATAGATAGTGGCCCACTTCACCACCACATCTCATGTTCATCATGAGGGTATCCAGCACATCCGCTTGCTTCTGAAAGACATTGGGTCTTGCTCCATGAGTTACAAGCTAGTTATTATGGTGAGTGTCATTTTAATATTTGATGCATTTGATTTTGTTGCATTTTAATATGCTTTTGATTATATAGCGTCTGCTTGGAAATTATGCTCTTTGCCTTGTTTCACTTGGGTGGTTCACATTGCACCCCAGTAAGTGGTCACGCTTAGGGATAGGTTTTCCATTGGGAGGTCCTTTTGATGAGTCATCGTGCCATTCCCAACCATACTTGTCACTTTCCACACTTCACCCCCTCATCTCCTTACTTTTTGGATTTTTGAGTGTACTAACCCAAGAAGGGATTGTCCCTCATTTCATGGGAAGAAGGGGCTAAAGGCACAGAGGCTTGTAGCTAGAAAAAGATAAAATACAATCAGGAAAATTATATATGCTCTCCTAGGGATCCCGAGGAAAATTAAATGTCTCTCATAAGAAACTAACGGGATTCATGAAAAATAACTAATACAAAATTCCAACCAAAGTGGAGCATGTGTGGGAAATGTTGTTCATGCTTCGGTATAATCCCCACACATTGTCTTCAACTTGGAGAAGCATGATTTGACCAAGGTAGAATCAAGGTGGGAACTATTTTTCATGATTAGGTGGAAGCCCCACCTTGGATTCAACCTGGAAACATATTAAAATAAAATAAGGAAATAAATGGGCTTGGAAAAAGGTTGCATTAAAAACAAAGGTTCAACACACCCTCTACAAAGGAACCCATAAATGAGACAC
Organism: Picea mariana; assembly: GCA_032191745.1. Taxonomy (NCBI): domain Eukaryota; kingdom Viridiplantae; phylum Streptophyta; class Pinopsida; order Pinales; family Pinaceae; genus Picea; species Picea mariana. Next base: position 223,649 of record JASDQU010737528.1, read on the forward strand.
TAATATCCCTTGTATGTCACGAACCTCGTGTCCAAAAGTATTTCCCCCATCCATGTCACTTTTTCCACATGACCTAGAGGGGTCCACTGGGAAAACACTCCTAAACTTGAGGTACGATTCACCCAATAGATCGCTCTGTCAACCCTCCCATACTCAAACTTGGCAAATTGCATAGGGCATTTGAGAACTCGTTTGTTTTGATGAGGCAGTTTTTAATGAAAATACTTAGATGGATATTTTATCATGATTCATTTTACTTGAGATCCTTGGAGGGTGTATTCATTGTCTTTGAAAGACCTAGTTGGTGGACAAATCCCAGCTTGGGCTTCCTTGGGGCTTGAATCCCACAGTTTGGATACCATGGCCCATGCACTAGATAATGATGAAATTCTTTGGACGCTTGAGAGGCACCTTGAAGGACCCTTCTTATCCCTTCATCACCCTAATGACCTGAATTTGTAGGCTAAAACGTCGCATCTTGGGGGTGACATCATGCATGAGCTAGGGATTTTGGTGGTGGTGATGTTGTTGGTTGAAACTTGGCATATTTTGTTGGAGAAGAGTACCTTGAATTGACAAAGAATACCATATCACTTGAGGATAAGGCCTTTGGAGGCCCAAAGTATCATCTTTAATCCCAACGTCCTCTTCTTGATGCCAAATCGTTACCCTAGAAGGGTGACGTCATGTTTATTTTAGGGTTTCTTATGTGAAAAATCAAATTTAAAATTGTAAAGGGGAAAAGTAAGGGTTGTTGACCAATTACTTTATGGTTTACCCTAAAATTAAGTGGAAAAACAATTTTAGGAGGATTTGTATAAATAAGGATCACTTTTATTTCAGTTTTATCGTATCTCTCCCATTGTGAGAAGACTATTGTGGCTGAAAGTTGCGCCCTACTTTGACAATTTGGTATCTCTCTATTGTGAAAATGCTTTTTGGTGATATCTCTTGGTTAATTGTTGAGCTAAGGTGGTTCATACCTCTTAAAGACTTCTTTTGTTTCTCATGAATGGTCATTTCTTGGTGAAACTAGGGTTTGATCTTGCATCTCTCTTAAAATTGGTAAGGAAAATCTGCAATTGTTAGTTCTTTTTTGCTTATTTCATGATTATTATTGGTTAAAAACCTAGGAGGAGTATAAGTGTATAAACCCTCCATCAATATTCATCTCATTTTCTAGTTTACAAATCATTTATTGCAAGGTTTATAGGATGATTACAAGGGTGTACACCCTCCTAGAGTTACCTTAGTTTGATTTGCATGCCCTAGGGAGTAAGAGGATTTACACCCCTAGGGATTTTGTTGATCGAAATCATGCTTTCAAGAATCCATTCACCTAAACTTTAAAGGAACTAATCTGAAGTTTTCATTGGAGAAATAAATTGTTTGCTTTAGTAAACATGATTTAGAGAGATATTGATCTTGTTTAAGTTGGAATCTTTTCTTGATGCTTTGAGGTTGCTAAGGTATCTAGGGCATCTTGTTTTTCTTGGTATTCTTAGATATATAAATCAATAAAAGCTACAGACATTAGGGATGCAACATGTTACTCTCTTCTTGGTTATAACTCATATTTCAACCATCAAAAGTTTCTAATAAATTTTTCCTATAATCTACTAGCCTCAGTGCACTTTTTGTGTGGTTTACTTGCTTGTTATGTGGGTTGAAATTTTATATTATAGAAATAGTTTGCTACATCCATAAGGCTCATAAAATATATTTACAATACTTGTTTATCACAACCTTATTTTATATCCAAAGTCTTATGCTTTCATACTTGAGTTATACTAGTAATTGCTAGCTTTCCTCTTACATAATTTATCTAACTTTTAGCATATCATTTAGTCATTTAATTTCTGATGTATATCTCTATTGACTGCTGAAAATAGGTAAAACAAGATTAACTTTATTTTCCACTAAACCTTAAGATTTCATACTCGTCTTTTCTTGTGTCTCAGGAAGTTACAATAATCTTCTGCAAGTACTCAAGCTTCTTGGAAACTATTAACCACTTCTAAGACTCATTTCCAAGCTATATTAAAGTTAGTATCTTGACCTATAGGACCATATTTTCCATCATCTCACTTTTCATCTCATTTCCCCCTAGGGTCACCCGATACTCCCCCCTTGTGATGGATTCTTCCTTCACTAAAGTGAGGGGAGGGTTTATCTGAGGTGACAGTGGGTAAACTCTCCCACAATTATATACATCTCATGGAATGGGTTGGGATTTTCCCAACCTACAGTTTGTGTGATAACATGGCCCACTACAACAAAAGGACTGGATGGTGAACAATACTTCATGCTACTAATTGATGACTACACCAGAATGACCTGGGTTTTCTTCCTTAATAAAAATTCATAAGATTTCAAATGTTTCAGGGTATTCAAGGAACTGGTTGAAAATTAAACTGATTTAAAAATCAAATGCTTAAGATCAACTAATGGAGGTGAGTTTACCTCAAATGAATTCAGGGATTTCTGTGAAGAATAGGGAATAAAAGGACAAATCTCAATGGCTAGGACACCTTATAAAAATGGAGTTGCTAAAAGGAAAAACAAAAATGTACAAGAAATTGCCAAGACCATGTTAAATGACTCCAAGGTAAGTGATATATTTTTGGGAGAAGTAGTGAATACAACCATTCATATCTTGAACGAAGGATTGATCAAAAGGAACAATGATAAGACTCCATATAAGTTATGTAAAGGAAGACCGGACAATGTCAAGCACTTTAGACTATTTGAAAGAAAGTGTTACATAAAAAGGGAAGACAAGAAGATTGGAAAATTTGACTCCTGGGTGGACAAAGGTATATTTGTTGGGTACTCATGCAAAAACAAAGCATACAAGTGCTAAAATTTAAGACTCAACAAGATAGTGGAAAACATCAATGTAAAATTTGATGAAACAAACTTGTTGAAGACCACGAAGGAAAGCATAAATTCAAACATCTTTGAAGAACAAGAAAATGAATAACTAAATAAAGAAGAAGAGGAAGAAGAAGAAGAACATAAAGAAGAGAAGCAACTAGAAGCAAAATAAGAAGAAAACAAACAACAAGATTTTAAGACACCTTCTAGGACACCTAACCACTGAGTTCAAAATATATTGGAGATACATCACACACACCTAGGATTTATTTTTCCTAAGGTTTTCACTATGTTTATTAGTCATTATTTAGTCTCCTATAGTTTAGGGAGAATATTCCTCTAGGAGAATATTCTCTTCAGTTCACACTTTAGTTTGATCAGTTGAGATGAGTCTAGATGCCACATTGGGATCATCATCATGCATCATTAGGATCATCACCAACTAATGTGAATTTTCCTTGGAATCATCACCAGACTAGTGCATTACTGATGATTTCATGATCTCCTCCTCACTTCACTTTATTTCAGTCAGTTAACTGAAGACTGAGAGACTATTTAACTCAGACTAGGAGGCAGTACACTCCCATAACTTCCTAAGATACTAGACTAGGTGGCAATTTACTCCCGTAACTGTTGATGTGTGTCCATATCACTCTATACCACCAGTATGGCATGTTGGCTTCTCCTCTAGTGCACATTAGTTGAGTTATACATAGTATATCATGTGTAAATTATCATTCATTCATTTGGTTAATGAAAAATCTTTCATTCTTTCTCTCCTGCTTCTATTTTCTCATATTTTCTCTACAAATTGTGTATGTCATTTTCTAGATAGATATATTTTGTGCAAGTTCAAAAAATTTACTTGGTATCAGAGATGATGGACTGCTATGGAAAAGACACACCAAATTATTTTTGCAGGTACCAAAGATTGAAGACAACGGAAAAATGGAATTTCCAAAATAATTCATTCTTACACCGTACAATTTCTTTGCATGGAAGGAGAATATGATAATGCATATTCAATGCATAGGATTATACAAGTTAACCATGAATATAGAAATCGAACCAACATCAGCCATAAAAAAATCCAAGTATCTAAATCGAATGGATGAAACGCTTGGAACTATTTGCAATCTCATTTCTCCTGAACTCCTATTTCACATATCCTCCTGTAAAACCTTCAATGAATCTTGGACCAGCATGAAATGGATTATTGGAAAATAGGACAAGATGAGGGGACATATGCTTGAGGTGGATTTGCTCACTTTGGATCCAAAAACCTTAGACAATCTCCAAGATTTCTTTACCAAATATAAGGATTTGTTGTCGCAAGTCAAGGCTTGTGGGGTTGATAAATATAAGGAGGAGAAAAAAATGGTTCTTACCATTCCCTCCAAACTTGGTCTAGAATACTCAATGTTTTTATCTACATTTCATTCAATTAGACTCGCCTCTGGAGCCACCTGGATGATTCACTCTCTTGAGGCATTTATCGAGTCTCTGAGACAAGAGCAGAACAAGCTCATCAATATGAGCAAAATCAAAGTCCCAAAGGAGCATGCACTTATTGTGAAAGATGGTAGCGGTCATCGATATCAAAAATCTAAAGACAAAGACAAAAGGAAATAACATGCAAATCCAAAGAAGGAAGGGTACTCAAAACCGTTCAACGATGCCTCCGGATCCAAAGGTGGAAAGGGAAGAAAAGGGGAGAAATGCACTTACTTCTATAAAGGGTTCCATCTAGAATTTGCATGTATGTAGAAACAAATAGATCAAATGGCCCAAATAATTTAGAAAAAAAATCTTGGAGATCACATCCTTGAGGGTGCCAAGAAGAAGAAGCTAGAAGACAAGAATCCCAAGAAAAGTAATTCTAGCCATGCTTTGATTTCCATCAAGTCCTCTCTTGATTCTTGGGTTGTTGATTCAGGTGCATCACACCACATGGAAGCCACAAAAGAAATCTATTCTTCAATGGATGCATGAAAAGGTACTCCTATTTTGATGGGGGACAACTCTCCAATCAAGTTCACCCACAAAGGAAGAATTGAACTCACAAACGGAAGCTCCGCGAATGTGCTACACATTCCCAAACTTTCTGTCAATCTTCTCTCTGCGTATTAGATGAAAAAATCTGGCACTGGAAAGAGAGTCATATTCACACCTGATGCAGTGGATATCTATGACATGCAAACCAATTCCAGGGTTTCTACTGGTGAGGTAAATCATCAATCCAGACTCTACACATTTTCTGAATTTATTAAACCGGATTCTACATTATTGCTTACCCATGTTGATGAAAGCAGTAGGATATGGCATGAAAGGTTCAGACATTTAAATTTTAGATATATGCAACATCTTAGAAAGAAGGGAATGGTTGATGGTCTACCTGAAATCCACTTCTCTGAAGGAATTTGTGAGGGATGTGTTCTTGGGAAACACCCTCAAGAGAAATTCTGCAAAGGAAAGACAGAAGGCTTCCTCTCCTTTAGATCTTATCCATAGTGACCTCATGGGCCCTTTTCCGCATCCATCAATTAGTAAATCTAGGTATGTGTTCATTTTTTTTGATGATTTCTCACACTTCACATGGATTTTCATTCTCAGGAAAAAATTAGAGGCCTTTCAACACCTCAAATATTTTCAAGCCCTTGTTGAGACACAGTCAGGAAAGAAAATAAAAGTCCTCTGAACAGATAACAGGGGAGAGTATGTCAACCATGAGATGCATAATATTTGTCATGAGGTTGAGATTTAGTTGGAGGTGTCTCAACCGCGTGAATATAATGGATTTGAGTGATAATATCAGAGTGGCCTTTCTTGAGGAGTTTTTCCATGTGATGGGAACTGATTATCTCAGGAGAACCAGCTGTGAGGCCTTGGAAGTGACACCTTTGTCCCTCATGTTGGAATTATATGGTTAATTACTTAAAATCCATAAGAATGGGATCCAAAGTGTGTAACCATTCAACACCTATCACAATGTCACACCCGCCCATTTCTATGGAAAACATATGAGATTTCAGGTGGTAATGTCCAATCTGAAGATGTACAATTTCTAAACACCCACCACATTGCATGGACCCACCATTGGCTATCATGATTTGAAATTTATTGACAACACAAACATAGCAATCGCTTTCCTGGGAAATGCAACGATGGATAAAATTGTGGGTGCTACCACTATCAACCAAGATGATGACCTTCCTATTCTTAATATAGACAATGAGCTTGAGGGTTTGGGGAGTAGAGAAACCAGTGAGAGCATGCAGGGAAATGAGTGGTTCAACATCAGGTGGGTCAACAGGCTCTGGGGTAGCATCGGGAAGAGATGGCTCTTCAACAATTGTAACTGTCACATCTTCTTCAGGAACATCTTCAGAAATGGCCATAAAAATATTTTGTTCCTTACATTTGTGCCCTAGAAAATATTTTTCATCACAATTATAGAAAATACCCTTCAATTGGTGTTCTTCCATTTCATCCCTAGTTAATTTATGGACCTTACGGGGGGTCAGGGGGGGGTTAGGATTAGTGGGGTGAGGGAGAGGAACAAAAGAGGGTTTTTTGTTCTAGGAAAAAACAACTTGTTGGGCTTCTTTAGCATGTTTAGTAGATTCCAACCAAGTTTGAGGGCAGGCCATGAGAACTTGGGATCGGATTTCATCCTTTAGGTCACTGATAAAACATTCATGGAATAAGGCATGTGACATGCCCTCAATTCGAAAGGCCAAATTCTCAAAAGAAGATATAAAGTCTTCCATTGTGCCTGACTGTTTCAACTTGGTCAAACAACCGTGATAGTGGGTATCGGTGTCAAAGAGATCATAGCAGTCGGAAACAAACTAGGTCCAAGAAATATATCCTTGACGTGAATTTTTACGCCATTTCCACCATTGCCATCATTTGTGATATAGATAGAGGGCATCATAGCGAAGTTTGGCCAATTCATCAGTAATACCATGTAGAGAAAAATAATGCTCCATTTGAGTGACCCAACCCATAGGATCAAAGCCATCAAATTTATTGACCTCGACATGGGGAAGACAGGGGTCACGCTGAAAGGAGTTCGATTGAAGATGCAGAGAATGAGAGGATTCAGCAGCATCGGGTTGGTCCGAGGAGGAAGGACCTGAAGAGCGGTTCAACAACTAGTTGACAACAAACTGGAGGGTGTTAAATTAGTTCATGAATTTGGCGTCCATGGTGTCAAATTCAAGGATGATTTTAAGGATGGAAATTTATTTTAAAATGTAGAAACCTTGGCGAATCTTACTAATCCCTCATATGCCAACTATAAAATGTTTGGTGATATTTTTGTAAAAATATTCAAATTTCTAAGGATTTTATATAGTTTGTATAAAATTTTGGCGATTTTTGAGGTAAATAATTTTATCCTATAGAATTTGGGCGAATCATTTTTAGAATAACGAATATTTTTTGAGGAAAAACCATGGAAAATTAGCCCATGAGTGAAATTTATCCCCTAAAATCATCCCTAGCAAATTTGTTCTCGACTTGGGTTTCTAATTGTGCAAGGCGGAAATTGGTAGAGAAAATTTTAGAGGTCGCTTGATTGATGAAAGCGTGCAGGTCTTGGTTGCAAGTGGTGGCCATTTGGAGAGGGGAAGTGTGGGTACGGAAAAATGGGTGGGTGGGACCACAAAAAAGAACTTATAAGTGATAGGTACCACGACGATCAGGGAAAGAAGAGAAATATAATGGAATAGGTGGAAAAATGGGGAAGCTGAGAGGGCTCAGGTCCACTGAAAACAAAATTGTGAAAAATGAGAGCTATGACTACGATCAGGGAGAAAAGATGAATCCAACGGGATAGGTCTCAAATAATGGTGCCAAAAGGATCCATACTTTTTTTTACTCTTGCAAAGTTCTATTCCGATATGAAGAATATTGCAATGAAGAAATTCTCAAATGCTTAACAGGAAGAAATGTGTAGTATTTTTGCAACTCGAA
>JASDQU010737529.1:340-12906 GCA_032191745.1 Picea mariana
GCAGTTGCCCAATCCACCCCATCGCCAGTGCCAGTCTCAAGCACCCCCTGAGCCATTGCCTGCTCTGCCTTCTCCATCTTCGCTGCATCAGTGTCTTGCATGTCACCCTCCCACGGGATTTCTTCCACCACGCAGCCAGGGGGGTCGATCTTTTCTTCCATAGTCGGCGAGCTCTAGTCATCCCGCGTGCTGAACGTCTCCAAAGCTTTTGGCATCACGTCACACAGCGAGTCCCCCATTGACGGGTCCTCTTCCACCACACAGCCGGGGAACAAGTCCACATGCTCGATGATCTTTTCAATCCTGCTGCAACCAGCGTCTTGCTCCGCAATGGTGCTGAGCATTGCCCTCCTCTCGACCCGTGCCTTCTTCCTGAGGAAGGAAGAGGCCAGAGCCAAGGCTCGTTCCACCTCCTCCTCCCTGCGTCGCTGCGCTTTGAGCGCCTCCCAGGTGGAACCCCTTCGAGGTCTCCCGCGTCTCCTCACCATTATAATTAAGCCAATGCCAATCGAACGCTGGGCTGGGATAGGAGGAAACCAACCCGAGCGCCACTACAAGTGCAGAGTGCAGACAAGCCAGCCCTGTTTGAACCCACAAAGAATAAATTATGTCGATGCCGCACCAGTAGCTTTCCTCTGCAGCTTGGGCATGAAATGAAAACCACGAACAAACTTGCGAATCCTCCGTCCATCCATATCAGCAACGAATTCATGAGCGAGTGGAGAGTTAATTGTCGCGCGAGGGAGGAGTACCTCCATCGCCTGCCCTCTGTTGTGGCTTACCATCAACGTAAATGAGAAGAGGAGGGTGGCGGCCAGCAGCTGTAAATACAGCGTTAGTGCGAGTCCAGGTGTCATTCCGTTCTCCCGCGTGTGACCCCATCCGGGGCTAAAATAAAATATATTACTCAATACAAAAAATATCAGTTACGATGACAATAATTAAAAATGCTATAGTAATGAACAAATTAGTATTATGGCATTAAAGAGCTTTCTAGGTCACTTGAAAATGGTGTCAATCTACTAGACATACTATAGTATCTCAATGTTGAGATTGCTACTATAATATCAATTTATAGCTAAAATCTAGGTTAATAATAGTAATAGAAATTGATTATTAATGACATTAAATAAATTTAGGGTGAGAAATTTCTTACAAATTTATTATTCATAATGTAACCCTTTATCAACTTAGCTTTTAATAGAAAATATAAATAATAATAATATAAATAAATTATGTTGTTATTCTAATTTATAATTGATTTTGATTGTTAAAACAATAAACTTAATACGCAGTAACTCACATATAATATTTTGTTTTGTCGACTGCATTTTTAATACAAAAATACAAATAATAGTAGAAATAAATTTTGTCTCTAAGTTTTTAATATTTTGATCAATTCAAGAGTAAACCTAGACTTAATAATGAAATATTTTTTCTTGTGGACTTTAAAATGACACCAACTCACTAAAATAAATATATTACTCCATACAAAAAATATTAGTTACTACGACAATAAATAAAAATGCTATAGTAATCAACACATTAATATTATGTCATTAAAGAGCTTTATAGGTCACTTGAAAATGTTGTCAATCTCCATGACATTCTATAGTACCTCAACGTTGAGATTGTTACTATAATATCAATTTATAACTAAAATCTAGGTTAATAATAATAATAGACATTGATTATTAATGACATTAAATAAATTTACGGTGATAAATGTTTTACAAATCTATTATTCATAATGTAATCCTTTATCAACATAGCTTTTAATAGAAAATATAAGTAATAATAATAATAATAAATTTTGTTGTTATTCTACTTTATAATTGATTTTGATTGTTAAAACAATAAACTTAATACGTAGTAACTCACATATAATATTTTCTTTTGTTGACTATAAAATATTGTCAACCTACTAATATAATAAAATATTGTACTCAATATCAATATAGACAATATTATTTACTATGTCTAGAATTAAAATTGTCATAATAGTAAGAAACACATTGGTATTATGGCATCAAATAGCTTTTATATAGGTCACTTAAAAATTGCACCACCCTTCTACTAGTATACTAACTCAACATTACTTAGTATATTAAATTATAATTAAATTGGTTAATAGTAGTAAGAGACAATATTATTAATGTCATTAAATAAAACTAAACAACTTAGCTTTTAATACAAGTTATAAATAATAGTAATAGAAATAATGTAAGGAATCCAAGTCTAAGAATTATATTTTCTTTTGCAAGTTTATGTAAATTTGATTTTATATAGTTTATCATGATAAATTTATCAAAACAATGGTGAATATATACAAAAAGTAGTGAACCAAGCAGTTTTTTAATTCCACAATTTGAAAAAAAACAATCTTGCTAATTTAGTTCGAAATTTTAGATCTATTGTTTTTTATTTAGATCCATTTTTTTACTTAACACACAAGTTAAGATGTAGCTAAATCAAGATCCACTATTGTGATCTAGATCCATTTAACTTTCAATAGAAAAATATAAATAATAATAATGGGAATACATTATAATGATACATGAGAGTTTATAATGATACTTTTATAACAAAAAAATGGTGAATATATACATTCAAAGTAATGGATTAAATGATTTTCTAATTCCTTTTTTGAAAAAACTCAATCTAGATAAAGTTATAAAACTCTAGATCCACTGAATATTTCCAAATTTAATGAAATATGTGTTCTTTGCAGGAACTTGTAAGTCACCGAATCCACAACTACCCTTATGAAAATATGTAACCTCCAATAAAAAACACTAAAACATATTTTTTTAAACCCATTTTATGGCAGGGAGGATATTAGGATGGAATAGGAAACCTACACCTCCTGTCCCTGATGGTACTCATGTCACATCTCATCATATATCCCTTTTCCCATGTGTAAGTTTATTCAAAAAATATTTCCATGTCTCATCACATATATAGAGACAATGTATCAAATACAAATATTCCATTATCATGAACAAACAATAAGCAATTTCATATACATTTCAATCATACATAACTTACCCCTTCCTAGGTTCACATATATCTTGAATCAATCCAAAGTCCATATGCATGAATGGTTCTTCTTGTTGAACTTGACAAACTATTAGTAACACCATACAAAATAATAGATTTCATCATGTAACCACATATTCATTTTGAATATTCAATAGCATCACAAAAATATCAAAATATAAACCATAGAAAATATAAATCCACATTAAAAAAAAATTACATCATATTAGATTAGATCACATCGTCCATAAATGTAACCTTCAACCAACCAAGTCATTCTTGTAATCAAAATTTCATCGAATTAAAATATTATATAAATCAAATGAAGTAAAAAAAAATAACACACTACATGTGCCACTTACCATTGGCACATTTGTTGGGTTGCGACACCCTACATTTTCATCTAAAATTCCTATGATATATTTTTCTCGATCTAGTTTCACATTCATATTTTTTCTGGGTATTCTTAGTTCTCAAATAATAGTAAGAAAAATTGTGTCTCCCTATCTCTTAAACTTTGTCATTCGATCATTGTTAATGTCATTCGATCATTGTTAATGGTTCCTATATGAAGCCCACTTGTAACCAAGGAAATATGAAATATGATATGTAAGATACATAATCATTACATGGTTATGTTATTAACCTTTTATAGAGAAAGAAGGGGTGGTAAGTATTGGGGGAGTTATTTATGATTTTTATGGATAAAAAGAAATATAATTTGTTTAGGGTTTGAGGAAAACAATTAATAATGAGGAAAATGTTGTAGCAGAATAATGTGAGTTAATTATGTTAAAATAATGAAGTATGACACATATAACAATGATAGGAGATTCCTTTTCTATCTTTCAATCTCTATTCTACTCATTCTCCCTTCAAAAATTAAAAAAGAATATTATCATGTATCATCATTTTTATTCAATCTCTTATTATGAATCTTTTAGAATGTTAAACATTGACATTGATTCACAAACCAATCTAGGCTCCAAGATGAATGAAAGAAAAAAGAGGATAAATTGGTTGGGTTCCCTATAACATTATACTACCTTAGTTACAATTCATTTATTCATGAAATCCATAATTTATTGTTATAAATCCTCAATGATATGGTAAGTTACTTCACCTACCATGCTCAATACTTCCTCTAGTTGTGATGATGTGCAAACTGATGAAGGACTTAACACATGGGTAACATTTTGTGTGTGGGTTTAATATTAAGATAATTTCAAAAAGGTTTATTATTAGTTTATGTGTGTTTGTGTATGTGTGTGTGTGTTTTCCTCTTAGAGTCTTGAATGTGGAGGAATCATTTAGGGTACTTCCTATATTCTTCAATCATTTGGGGTACTTCCTATATCCTTCACTTAGATAGGCATTGGAAACACTCCTTGATTCTTCTAGGTTTCCCTTTCTTGTGGTTCCTTTCCATGCTCTTGCAATGACTTTGATACATTTTTTGGTTCATTTATGTTGATGTTTTGTGTGAACCCTTTGGAATCAAAATGGGACATTTCTATTAATTAAAAAGGTGTTATGTTTTCTATGAATTAAAATAAATCTAAAGGATAGTTTACATATGTGATAAGGATGTGGAAAAATTCCACAATAACATCATCAACTCAACTTTTAGGTGGTCCAAGATATAGGAAGAATGAGAAATTAAATAATGGGTTGAGAATAAAATACGAGATGATTGTGCCATGGATATTGATTTTGTATAGTTGGTACTAAATGAATTATAGCAGGAGTTAGTATTTTATGATTATCAATTGTGGGAAACACCTTGAATTGGAATCCTAACTAGGCTCTTTAAAATCACTAATTTCCTAGATTATGAAGCGCCTATTGGAAATGAATTGAATACATTGTTTATTTATGTCTTCAATACAATATATAGTACAACATAATGGACAACCAATAATAAAATATATTTTTGGTTGATGGGTTCCAACAAACTTGTGTCAGCATGGAGAATATGGAAATTGTAGAGGAACGACCAAATGATTTTTTTCTTGACTTGTGGACATTTCTTTAGTGAAAATATAATCATATAATAAACTCACACATGGTAATGTACCATGTATCTAGAAAATATAATTACTGTTATGTTAGGTAGTCAAAAAGATATATAAAAAAGATAATTAATGTAATGTGATTATACTCATGAAATAAAACCTACTAAAACCTACTAAATTATTAATATATGAACTCATTATTCATAATATTCATCAAAATAGTAATAGATAACACATAAATATTTAAATATCTTGGTAAGTGATATTAAAATGCATTCATATTTTAATATTCAATCCCCTCTCTCTATATAATGTGGCTAAGCTCCCATATAATTGTGTCTTTGTATCATGTATATCGTAGGCATATATAGATTATGACCATAAAAAGATTATAAGAATGATATTTTGAGCAACTAATTCAACTTCCAAGATATCATTATAATTTGTTAATGACATCATGCTAAATAATTAAATGAATGAGAAATAATTAATTATCATTCTAATTTTAAAATTAAAAAAGAAAAAATATAAATCATAATAGAAGTTATTAAAATAAATTAAAAAGATAATTTTTAATGTAAAAATTATAAATGATTAAAAAATTTTATTTTTATGTTAATATTATTTTTATAAAATTCCAAGTTCCAGTTCATAACAATGAACAATTCTAAAAATATAATAACGTTGTTAATATATCCAAACTTAATAAACACCTCAAATATTTATAATGAACTATAACTTATAAGTTATGGTATATGAGTGAAATTAAAATATTAAAAATAAATCAAAATATATAACCATATATCTACAATACACAGAGAAAATAATAAGAAAAATGGTACAATAATGTAATTTTACATTAAAAAAAATATCATTAAAAAAAATTATTGTAATTTTATTCCTGGAAGTGGGGACTTAACATACCTAATCTTTCAAGTGAGTAGAATAATTTATTTTCAAGTAATAAAGGTCAATATTAATAAGGCCTAACAATAAGGAGGAATTAGTCAATTGTAAGAAGATCTAATAGATTTGTTTGCTTCTAAAAGGATCTTCCTCTAGATTGTTCTTTTGGATAAATAGATTTACTATAAATAAGAGTAGAGGATATGATAAGTTTTTTCTTGAAAAATTATTATAATAAAGTTATGCTCTGCTAGAGGTTTCTCCCTCAAAGAGGCAAGTGAACATTGTTTCCTATCAATAAAGGTATAATTCTGGTGTTTTGGTTCCATATAATTTGTTGTTCCACTGTTATCTCTACACTATTTTCGTATTTTGATTCTCTCTCGGTATTATTCTCTGAATTATTTCTTATTATTCTAATATAATAGATCTGGTACCTTACAAGTGGTACCGAACCACTTTGCTTGACAGAAAAATGTGGGTTAATTTTTTTTTCTAGGTAGAGACGTATTCTGGCATCTTAAAGCTACAAACCACCCAGGTCATGGAGTAATACAAGAGGTACTCAAGTGCACATCTATTAGCCACCCTTATAACCCCTGTTAGTACTCCTTCGAGTGGTAGCACATCAGACAACACCTGTATACAAATTGACTTAGATCTCCTAAATCCCTCTGTAGATAAACCGATCGACCACCTAACTACTATAGTGCCACCAAGAACAACACTTGGGAAGATACTCTCTAGTACCTGGGTAGTGAGGTAGTATGGCTAAGGGAATGGTTTAACCTCCTTAGTTGGTGCCCTGAGGTATTCGACCGAGTACTACTATTGGACCTCGCACGTATATCAGACAGTTATAGCACATGGAAAACCCTTGTCTATAGTGGTCCTGTCAACACAATTATTTGGGACCTATCCTAGTGGATTCCCCTTTTCTCCTTGATTGCAGTCATACCTTTCATTTTTTATCCTTTTTTTTTTCCAGTGGACTCAAACCCTTCTTAGCTTCCCTATTTTTCCACCTATTCCATTATATTTACCTTCTCTCCCTGATTGTCATGGTACCTATCACTTATAAGTCCTTTTTGTGGTCCCACCCACCCATTTTTCCTTACCCACACTTACCCTCCCCAAATGGCCACCACTAGAAACCAAGACAAGCAAGCATCCATAAATCACGTGACTTCTGAGATTTCCTCTACCAATTCCGACCTTGCACAATTCAAGTCCCAAGTCAAGAACAAATTTGAAACCATGGAAGCGAAATTCATTAGTCAATTTAACACCCTCAAGTCTGCTATCAACCAATTGTTGAACCTCCCTTTGGGTCTTTCCTCCTCCGACCAACTAGATGTTGTTGATTCCTCTCATTCTCTGCATTTTCAATCCAAATCCTTTCAGCGTGACACTTGTCTTCACCACGTCAAGGTCAATAAATTTGATGGCTCTGATCATATGGGTTGGGTCACTCAATTAATGGAGCATTATTTTTATCTGCATGGTATTACTGATGAGTTGGCCAAACTTCTCTATGATGTCCTCTATATAGATATTGAATGATGGAAATGTTGACAATGGCGTAAAAATTCACGTCAGGGATATATTGCTTGGACCTAGTTTGTTGCAGATCTCTATGAATGCTTTGACACTGATACCCACTATCTTGGTCGTTTAACAAAGTCGAAACAATCAGGCACAGTGGAATACTTTACAACTGCTTTTGAGCATTTATCATTTCAAACTAAGGGTATGTCATATGCTTTCTTCCCTGAATGCTTTATCAATGGCATACATGATGAAATATGATCCCAGGTTCTCATGGCCTGCCCTCAAACTTTGTTGGAAACTACTAAAGATGCTAAAGAGGCCCAACAAGTTGTTTTTTCCCAGAAGAAAAAACTCTCTTTTGTTCCTCTCCCTTGACCCACTAATCATATCCACCCTGTCACTCCCCTCAAGGTCTAGAAATTAACTAGGGTTGAAATGGATGAATGCCAGTTGAAGAGATTTTTCTATAATTGTGATGAAAATTATTTTTTACGGCACAAGTGTAAGGAACAAAAAAAAATTATGGCCATTTTCAAACATGTTCCAGACGAATATGTGACAGTTCCACTTGTTGAAGAGCCATCCCTTCCTAATGCTACCTAGGATCCCACTGACCCACCTGAAGTTGAACCACTCATTTCCTTGCATGCCCTCATTGGCTTCTCTACTCCACAAACCCTCAATATCATTGGCTATATTAAGCATAAGAAGGTCACCATCCTTGTTGAAAGTGGTAGCACTCACAATTTTATTCATCGTCACATTGCCCAGGAAACAAATTGCTATATTCGTGCTGTCAATAATTTTCAAATCATGATAGTCAATGGTGGGTCCATGAAATGTGGTGGGCCTTGTGCAAATGTTTGTCTTCAAATTGTACATTATCACCTAAAATATCATATGTTTTTTATTCAAATGGGCGGTTGTGACATTGTGCTAGGTGTTGAATGGTTACGCCCTTTGGGTACCATTCTTATGGATTTTAAGGAATTAACCATTCAATTCCAACATGAGGGACAAAGGTATCACTTTCAAGGTCTCACAGTTGGTTCTCATGAGATCATCAATTCTGATCACATGGAAAAGTGCTTCAAGAAAGGCCACTCCGATATTATTTCTCAACTCCATTCTATTCACATGGTTGAGAAACCCTCTATGACCTCTAAGATATTCTCTCCAAACACCAAGATTTTTTTTCCACTCCTCAAGGAATTTATCCTTCTCATGGTGTTCATGATCATTCCATACCCCTTGTTCATGGAAGTCTTCCTCCCAATGTTCTCCCTTATCATCATCCCTTTTCCCAAAAGAATGAAATTGAGAAAATAATGCAGGAATTGCTACAAGCAGGTGTTATCCTCCCTAGTACTAGCCCTTATTTTTCTCTTGTGTTCATGGTATTTAAGAAATAAGGTACTTGGCACATGTGTTATGAATTTCATGCCCTCAATAAACTCACCATCAAGGACAAGTTTCCCATTCATGTCATTGATGATCTCTTGGATGAGTTGAGTGGTGCTCAGTATTTCACTAAACTTGATCTGCGTTCTGGATACCACTAGATAAGTATGCAAGTTGTTGCCATCCCCAAGATTGTATTTTGAACTCATGAGGGCCATCATGAGTTATTGGTCATGCCCTTTGGCCTGTGTAATTCCCCCTCGACCTTTCAAAGCCTCATGAATCATTTATTCCATATTTTTCTCTGTCATTTTGTCTTAGTTTTCTTTGATGACATTCTCGTCTATAATAAAACTTGGCAATCCCATATTTCCCATGTGGATCAATTTCTTCATATACTCTATCATCATCAACTTGTCCTCAAACACTCTAAATGTGCCTTTAGTGCCTCAGAAGTCGAGTACTTGGGCGATATTTTTGGTTAGGATAGTGTTCGGGTAGATCCAAAGAAGATTGAAGCAATGGAGGATTGGCCTTGCCCCAAGACTATAAAAATATTACGTGGTTTTCTGGGTTTAACAAGCTATTATCACAAGTTTGTTCAGAATTATGGAAATATTGTGACACCTCTCACTACTCTGCTTAAAAATAATTATTTCACTTAGACTCCCACAACTGATATGGCCTTTCAAGCATTGAAGGCATCTATGTGCACTACTCCACTCTTGGCCCTTCCTAATTTCACAAAGACCTTTTTCCTGGAATGTGATACCTCTGGGAGAGGAATTGGAGCAGTCCTTATGCAAGAGGGTAGACCTTTGGCCTTTACTAGCAAACAATTTTCAGAATGCCATTTCGGCCAATCAATCTAAGAAAAGGAAAGGTTGGCTATTATGCATGCAGTGGATCTCTGGTGCCCTTATCTCTTGGGGAAACACTTACAAATTTAGACAGATCATTAAAACCTCAATTATTTTTTGGAGCAATGAACTTCCTCTTCAGAACAACAAAAATAGGTAACTGAACTCTTTGGATATGATTATGAAATCATTTACAAGAAAGGTAAATAAAATGTGGTTGTTGACGCTCTTTCTCGAAAATATGAAGATGAAGGGTCCTTGTTCTCCCTATCCTTCATTGTACCATATTGGCTCCATGTTTTTTGCCAGGAATGGCTACAAGATCCTAAGATTTTTCATCTAATCCAACAATTGCATGCCAATTCTCCAGTTTACCTAGGGTACTCTTGGAATAATGATGAGCTTCACTACAAAGTCTGTTTGTATTTAAGAAAACATTCAAAACTTAAATCCACGGTGATTTTTGAGATTCATTCTACACCCACAGTCGGGCACTCATGGTTTACCAAAACTTATGATAGGGTCAAACGTTCTTTTTTTTCTGGGATGGTATCAAAAAGGGAGTTCACACTTTTGTGGTAGATTGTGATGTTTGTCAATGTAACAAGGGAGAAACAATCAAATCCTATGACACACTCCAACCGCTTTCGATTCCACCTTCTATTTGGAGGGACATCTCTTTGGATTTCATTACAGGATTATGTAAATCAGGAAATAAGTTAGTCATCATGGTGGCAGTTGATCATATTTCCGAGTATGCTCATTTCTGTTCTCTTCAACATTCATTTACTACATCCATTGGGGATCAAATTTTCATGGATCATATCTTCAAGCTTCATGGCAAGCCTCATTCTATTATTTATGATCAAGACCCCACTTCCACCATCAATTTTTGGCAGGAACTTTTTAGGCCACATGACACCCAATTACATCTCAGCACTGCCTATCATCTCCAGACTGATCGTCAAACTGAAGTTGTCAACAAGTGTTTGGAGACTTATTTGAGGTGTTTTTCCTCTAAAAGGAAAAATCAATGGGGTCAATGGTTACCATTAGATGAATGGTGGTACAACACTTCTTACCATACAACTAATCACATGACTCTTTTTGAAGGAGTATATGGACAAAATCCACCTTACATTCTCTCATGCATGCCAGGTGTCTCGAAGGTTTAGTTGGTTGACCAAACATTTATAGTTCAAGAAGATATTCTCTTTACCCTCAAAGAGAATTTGGTCATGGCTTAGAATCTCATGAAGGAACAAGTTGATCAAGGTCACTCAGAATTTCAATTTTTCGAAGGAGACCGGGTATTTCTTCGACCGCAACCTTATAAACAAACTTCATTGAAGGCCAAACATTGTCAGAAACTGACACACAATTTTTACGGTCCTTATACAATTCTCAATCCCGTGGTACAAGTGGCCTATCAGTTAACTTTTCTTATTTCTTCTAAGCTCCATCTTGTTTTTCATGTCACCTCCTTAAAGAAGGTGATTGGAACTAGGTGCCAAACTCAAACAAATCTTCCGGAGTTGGATAAAGAAGGATTCATATGGTTGCATCCACAAGTAGTTTTGGACTAGTGTGAGCATCGTCTTCATCAATGCACCATAAGGGAAGTGTTAGTCCAGTGGAAAGATACAACTCCTGTAGATGCCACCTAGGACCCAACTACCATTCTGCAAAAAATTATTCATATCAAGCCTTGAGGACAAGACTGATTTTAAGGGGGAGGGAATGTTAGAGAACTCACCTACCTAGTCCCTCAAGTGGGTAGAATAATATATTTCCATGTAATAAAGGTCAATATTAATAAGGCCTAGCAATAAAGATGAATAAGTCAATTGTAAGAAAACCTAATAGAAGCTTCCACTTCTAGAAGGATCTTCCTCTAGATTGTTCTTTTGGATAGATAGATTTAGTATAAATAAGAGTAGAGGGTATGATAAGTTTTTTCTTGGAATTATTGTAATAGAGCTCTTCTCTGCGAGAGTTTTCCCTCTCGAAGAGACAAGTGAACATTGTTTTCTATCAATAAAAGTATAATTTTGATGTTGTGGTTCCACATAATTTGTTGTTCCATTGTTATCTCTGCAATATTTCCGTATTTTTTTGCTATCTCGATATTATTATCTGAATTATTTATTTATTCTACTAATATAATAGATCTAATACCTTACAGACCCTCAATATGGAGACTAAAACAACTCTCCTCATGTACAATGATATGTGTTGGAGTAGTTTTCCATTATTGTTTCATTATGAATTTAAAATATAGTTTGTGAATACTAGAAAGGTTGAGTTTATATCATGAATCTATTTTAAAATTATATGTTTTATTCTATTATTTTAATATGCTTAGATTAAAAAATAAATCTGATAAAAAAAATTAATGTTTAAAATGTTTTTTTTTTTATTTTTTTCTTTTAACAGTCGGTTATTCCTCACTCACTTGGTCAAGAAAAAGCTATTCTTTACTCACTTAGTCAAGAAAACATATTGGTTAATTAAATTGTGTAGCTTTATTAATGGTTATGGCGCCACTATATATAAACTTATTTTGATGGGTATGCATTAACTATCCCTGTAAAAGAGGGAATATAAAACAATTTAGGAGATAGGAAAGGAGCAAAAGGACCTCCTATTGAACTAATGGGATTCATATGGAAAATAAGCATCTAATGTAAAAACACTAAATTGCTCTTTCCAAGAGAATATAAAAGAATATTTTTAAATTTTATAGTAACTTTGAATCTTATGAGTTTCAAAAAAAGTTCGAGAAAGAAAATAA